>VYXH01005549.1:20079-57746 GCA_013397275.1 Burhinus bistriatus | reverse complement strand
GGAGAGGAGAGGAGAGGAGAGAGGAGACCCTGTGGCTAATATCAATGCCAGAAAATGCACAAGTAACTGTTAGCAGATCAAAGCTAGTGAATATTGAAAACAAGTAGTTTGAAATTTTGGTTAAGCTTTGCATGGAATATGCTTTGCTAATATCCAGCATTCAATTCTGCCTCATGGCCTGTGCCACTCTGAACGTACAGTTCCTCAGAAATGCAGAGGAGAAGAGAAGAATGAACAGACTCTTAGCTGTTAGCAGTATTACCAAGAATGTGCTTTTGAGTTATTGGTAACAGATACTTCAGTACAAGAATACTTTTGGTAGGTAGTTACCGAATATCTGGCCTAACTAATATTTCCTTCTTACTTGATGGTTTGTTTATATTCCAAAGTATTGGATTTTGTATTTCTGATAAGGTTTTCTAACCAACTTTTATTAGAGAGATTGCTCATTACTTATAGTGTTCCATATAACATTTCTAACACACTTAACATTTCTAACATACTGAAGATTCCACAACACTGCACAGCAGTGAGTTCCAGAGGCTCGTTATGTACAGAAATACAGAGGATTTCCTTATATTTCAAACATGCAGCTTCTTTGCAAATATCACTGATTTGTTATATTATAACCTTGCATTAGACAATGAACTATCTCCTTGCATTTATTAAACATATGCAATTAATAAAAACCAGCACATCTTAAGGACATTACTTACAAGAAAATAAGAATAAATGCTCTGCGTCTCAGAGAAGCCTAGAGCACACTACAGAATAAAGCCAGTGCTGTGATTTCAGTATTCAATTATAGAGAGCTGTGTTCAATAACAAAGTATGTTTCACTTCAGATTAACGTCACTTAGGTTATTGAAAGCACACCGTGCTCCATAGCTTACTTTTTTTGGAGGGAGAAGAGGAGTTAGTATTAAAAACCTCCTTTCCTTCCTTAACTTAATCCCGGCTTGAGGGGCTAAAGATAAAAATTGGAGATGGGCTTTCATTGTTGGGTTTCTCAGCTTTCTAATTAGATACTGCACTTCATAAAACATGCACCGCAGTAAAGAACCAGAGGAACTTGCAGATTGAGGCAGAGTGAAAACGTCTTAATCCTTCTGACCTTTAACACAATTTTCTTTCTCCAACAGAATACACAGCTGACCTTTTCTACCTACTGACAGCACAGCTTATGGCAGATTTCCATTATCCAAAGCTCTCTGCAAATTTGCTGCAGCTCATACTGGTAACCCAGCTCAGTTCTGCAAGGATATTATAATGTACAACTCACTGAAACCTTAATTGTTGGTTGATACCTGTTCCAGAAAGTCACAATGGCCATGCTTGCATACCTGCCAGCTTTCCAGATGTGCAGAGGCAAAATACCTGCGAGACAGCCAAACATTACAGATGTACTCAGCAGAAACAGGGCTGAAGCGTTGCCAGATGTACCAAATGTGTTCATCTAGGTCACAAACTCCACTGGGTTGAGGGATGTCTCAGTCGTTAGGCTGCCTGCCCAGCACACAGGAGATCTGTCTCTGACTTAGTACGTGACATTGGGAAAGTCACT
Organism: Burhinus bistriatus; assembly: GCA_013397275.1. Lineage (NCBI taxonomy): Eukaryota > Metazoa > Chordata > Aves > Charadriiformes > Burhinidae > Burhinus > Burhinus bistriatus. The sequence continues at coordinate 56,182 of VYXH01005549.1, read as the reverse complement.
AGACCCCTGCGGCTCCACTCTTTACCGGTAAAATAGAGGTGGATTGCATCTCCTTACTTCGGTGTTATGAAACCCTTGTAGACAGTGAATCATTTCCAGCTACTCTGATAACAGGGTCCAGATGGAGCAATGTGCAGAATATTTTAAGTGAAGTTTGTAATTTAATTATGGAAAGACAACGAAATATTGTGGGGTATGGTGTATAGGTTTTATTGCTACAAGTATCGGTAGTATTCATGACTAGAAAAGCCCAGAGTGATTCATGAAGGTCATATCAACTGACCAGCAACAAAATCTTTATACCCAACTGCACCATCCTGGTCCCTGTAAATTTCACACTTTTATTAAGAAAAATGAATGTTTGTGCTACTTTTATATTTTTTCACATCTTTTTAATTGAAACTATTTTTATATTTCTCCAGCTGTATTCTCTTAGTAACCATGTGTCCAACTACAAAGCTGAGGGAAAGAAAACAAAAAATAAAGTCATATTTTTATTCCCAAAATAACCTGAATTCTCATATTGTTTTTCTTTTTTTAAATTAGATTCAATACAGACACTTAAAGTCAAGAGTCTTTTGAGTGCTTATCACATATCTTGATAGAGAGAGAACCAGAAACTGAGCAGTTTGACACTTCAGATCCACACAACTGCATGTGCCTCTATGGTCAGCAAAGACAAAGATGAGTCAAAGGTGATAAGACTACAACAAAAGAGAATTTTTCATCTACAAATCAAAGCAGCAGTTGCAGTGAGTATGTGGGAGCAATATTTGCCTTTCTCACTCAAACTTGGCTTCAGATTTAAAACCCCAGGGGCTTCCATCCTGCATCCCACTGTGGGTTTACAGGGAAATGAGCACTGAGAGAGAAATATGAAGGCTCAGAGAAGGAGATGAAGAAAAGGAGAAAAGGATGGGAGACAAGGATGTGCAGAACCACCACAAGCCTCCTTACATGCATGACCACTGAAGATATTGTTTTGAAAACAGAAGTGGAAATAAATGCGATTTGAAGGGGCCTGTGATGCACCCTACCAGTAGGGAACTTCGTGAGGAACAAATTCCAGAGAGAGCTTGAGCACTCAAGAATGCAGTGCTAAAAAATGATCACAAACACCACAAGACACTAAGTCCAATATATGTGATCTGGCATAAGCATAGTGCAAGAATTTCTGTGGTCTGACTAAAATCCTCTTTGGGTAAATATATTCTTGGCTACGTAAAATTCTCCTGCAGACAATATTGTTTCTTTTGCTGTGTTTTGCCACTAACCAATCATAATGTTTTGTGCCATGATGACAGAGAAAATACTGTTCATAAAGCTTTGCAATGGGCTTCCACAAAGAAAAGAAACATTGCCAGAAATAGCATTGCAGGAAAGTGTTATTTCAGTTTTTAAGGCAACCGGAACTAGTGCATGGTTCACGTACATTTAATTTTGAATTCTACTGACACTGTCTAATAGCTTATTCTACATTGAAAGGAATTTACAATATAGGTATCATTAAAAATTATCCCATGCTTCGGACAGAATGACTCAGATTGTGGATGAACAGCAATGTACAATCAAAAGGTAACAACAGGACGAAAATAGTATATAAAATATACTACATAAATATTACAAATAAATATACAGTTATATGTTGCACACAGAGAAAGAAGTGTATTGAAAGAGAATTCACGTAGGTAGAATTCAGGAAGAAGCAAATTTTTTAAGTCTTACACAAAAGCCTGATTTTCCCATAGAATTCTAACCCAGTTTGTTTTGGTTTGTTTTGCAAGACACAAAAGCTTGGAAAAGTATCTAAAGGACTGATTATTCATTTTTACTTAGCTAGTGGGTTTGGCTCTGACATTTTCTTCTTCATTTTTCTTCAGACTGATAGAAGACTGTCTACCAAATACTGCAAAGCTCCATTCAGCAAGGCTAAGCAGGAATAGACACAAAGAAAATCTGTGATTGTCTTAGACTGATTTAGGAAGACATTTTCAAATTTGAATATGAAAATCCTGTACAAATGCTGACTAAGAAGAGAAATAAAAATCTACAAACATGAGATGCATGGGAAAGATGGAAGAGCCTACGCAGAATGATCAAAATTGAACTAAAAGCAGATAAATTTAGACTGAGGAGCATGGAAATCTTCAAGAAAGTGAGAAGATGCTATGGAATTATTATTTATTCTTTATAATGTTTGGAAGAGAACCTCAGAACTGGATCACAAATAAAAAGTAACAGTGTCATTTCTCAGAGGGTAAGAATCTCATCACTAAGGACACTTAAAATTAAAATACAGAACAGAAAAAGCAATTGAAAACAAACCTGTAGGGGCCTCACTGATGTCTAGAGTAGCATAAAATAAATTTTCCATTTCTGAACGCTGTATCTGTAGCAAAAGTAAAAGACTTATGCATGCAGGGAGAAGGATGAGAGCGTATCAAGAAGGTCTTACGTCTTTAAAGAAGGCACGATTATAGAGGTACAATCTTCCAGTAGCAAAACACGTACACAGGAAGGTAGGACAAATCTTACAAGCACATGGAAACATTGCCACTGAATGCAGAGACAAGGTGATCTTGCAGAGCAAGGGCCGTAGTTTCAGATACATATCTTTTGTTTTTCTTTTACAGCCATCTGAATATACAACCAAAATCTGATGCATCACTAAATCTTTAAGAAACTGCTGCTCTGGGATCCTTTGCTGATTTTCCCACTGAACTCCTCCCTCTTCAGCAACCTAATGGTGAGATGATCCCTCACCCTGTGTCTCCAAAATCCAAGACTTCTCAGTAATTCAGCTCTGAATTTGCAACAGTCACTTCCACTGTCTGCTGCCAGATACCCCAAGCGCTTCGGACTCACTTTGCATCCGAAGAGAAGGTCCTTTTCAATGTCTACCATTGACAGCAATTCTCCTTTCCCATTGATCTTTCCCCAGCAGACAAACAACTAACTCATGCTAACACCCTCACTCAAGTCGAGAGAGATGGCCAGTTTGAGCACCCTATTCTTGTCTCTGTTCTGTTACTGATAACCCTCAGTGTGACTCAACTGTCTGTCCCCGAGAGGAGGCTTAAAATAAAGCAAAGCTGCAACCGCGAGAAGCTGGATAAATTAATGTGGGGTTTTTTTCTGGAATATTTAGTTACAACTGACAGAAGTCTGCAACATCTTCCACTTCCTCAACAGTTTGGAACTGCATTGAAGTCGTGCTCTTAAAATAAAATCAAGAAAAAATAACGATCTTTCCTTGGTTTTGCATCCTTAGTTTTGCCTCACATGCAAACTTTACATTTCACAAAATTGTAATGATTGCATCTTTCCCCATACAGGTGCTCAGGAAACATCAAGCTGAGATTTTCCACACTGAAATCCAGGGGAAGAGAGTAAGCACTGCCTGTTAGCCGTAACTGTGCCTGTATCACTTTACCATCCTGCCACCCAGGGAGAGGTTGGAGAAGCAGCAAGCTAGTTTTGCTTTCTCCTCCATCTTTAAAAGGATTTGTTTGTACAGGTATAAGGGGAAAGGGGGAGATGAAGGGAAGGTCCCCTTTCAGGAATGGACCTGGAAGTGGGAATTTCCAGCAGCACAGTATGTCACCAAATATCTTGTTGCTTTCTCTACCATTATGAAGAGCAATACTTCATTTGCCCTTGCCTGCCATATTTGCTTTGTAGTGTTTCCCACATGCAGGCCTTCATTTGCCACATTGTGACACAGGAAATCTGGGGTTCTCTCTCTGCAGTGCTAATTAGGTCAGGGATTCCAATTCTGCTCCAATATCTCTATCAAATGCCTGAAAGTACAGACATCAACGCTCCTAACTGCACTCATCCTTGCTCTGCATTTCCATCCAACAGAGACAAATGCCCTGGAAAAAATGCTACTAGGGCAAGCTAACATGAAAAACAGAGTTTGCTTTTCTTCTTTTAAATGAGTTAGAAACCAGTTGGCTGTTTGCTTGGAATTCTGAGCCAAACCCAAACACGATCTCTCCCTTGACTTACATTACTCTTGAGAAACAAATAATAAGCAAGCTGGGGCTTAATGAGCCTGCATGTGGGGTCAGTCTGGTGGAATGAAACAGGACGGTAATTTTTGGAGCCATCCCATTTTGAAACAGAAACTACAGAGCAACAGAGAACTAAGGACCTGCACAGTTACCTCATTCAAAGGATTTCACAGATAGTGACTCCCTCGTGGCTTCTTTACTCCCGCTGATTGTAAGATGCTGTTGCCCAAGTACTGGCACTGAGCAGCTAATCCACACTGGCACAGCTGCAGTGGCGCATCTGGGTTGAGAAGGAAAGACTGAGCCTCCTCTCCAGGAACATACAAACATATTTGCTTTTAGAGAAATTCACTTCAAATAAAATATGTACTATACAACACACAAAAGGAACATACTTGAGATTGAAAAACACCTCAACAGCTCTAAACCCTTTCTGTAACTATTTCTGAACAACACATAATAGAACCTTCTGATAAAACCCAAGTGTGTGAAAAGCACAGACTTTCACCACTAGAGCCAAAAGTGAACCTCCTTTAATTGTCTCTAAAATGTGGAAGATAAACAACTCTAAACATAAAAGCACTCCACCAACTAGTGAATCAATAGACGACACATGCTAGAGGAAATACAGAGCCATAGTACCACCTTCAACCAGTCACTCCTTCCCTTTCCTCTCTTTCCTAACTCATTCCACAGACTCCATTCTGGGGCAGATTTCATATTCTCTTTGTTTCTCAACTTAACAGCCTCCTTTCATTTCCCTGGCCTCTGCAGCCCTGAAGAGCAAGAAGAATGCCAAAACCCATTAACCCCAGAGGTGCTCAGATATAAAGGTGATGGGCTGATAGAAAATTCTAAAGGCGAACTGGATTAGTGTCATACACATATCTTTGGGCCATCCAGAGAAGGAATCTTCAATTATTCTAAGGCAAGTTAATGAGCTTTTGAAAATTTTACCTTGGCAACCCGTTCCCCAAGCTGCAAAACAATGAGCAGAGAAATCTGAACATCAGACAACTGAACGGTTAAAATCCTGCTTGTGATTTGTTGCAGACGCTTTCACTGGGAATGTTTGAGCATAATAGTTCTGCGTAGGACGAAAGGAACTGTTGATATTTTAGTCATCTGCATATATTCTAGTTTGGTTTTTTTAATAAAAAAAAGTGCATTTAATGATTATTCAGAAGTGGACTATTATAACTATTAAAAATAATATTCATACAGATTGTAATCAGCTCCAGTGTCTCTCAGCACGTGTGTGGGTTGGAGATGAGCACCGTGGCCAGTAGGCAGGGCCTTTTTTGGCATTGATGGGGGTGTATATTAAAACTTTAAAAGTTACTCTGATTAATTCACATCGTCAGCTTAATTTTCCTCACTGCTTAATTATTCCAGCTGCTAAGATTCCCAAAAGGGAGTCAGTTGTGCTCTTGAGCTTCATGATTAGAGTCGTGCCTTTTTTTCAACTAGATTGAGACCCACCAACTCACAAGAAAGTTGGCTAGGACTTTTTCCACACACTAGTTGTCAGAGCAATATCCAAAAAGGTAATTTCATAATAAGATTCAGTGTCTCACTTCCTGAACAGCTCTTTCCTTTTAGACTACATACTGGTAGAATTCAAATTATGTAATTTCAGTTTTCTTAGGTACCTTCAAAATACTCTGGCTTTGACATAAGTACTAAGAAAATGCCTTCATACAAGTTTTGTCCAAGTAGCAAATCCCCAGGGAGCAGGAGAGGTGGAAAGATTTTGCTTCCTAATTAGTTTTATCTGGGATGTTCAAGGAAAATCTTCCTTTCCTACAACATCATCCATCCCACTAATGTCTGACTGGGAAAGCAGGACCATGCTTTACAGAGCAGTCATGGCTTTTCCCTAACAATAATCCTTCTCTGACTGTAGCTTTCAGGTCATTGTTCTGCTAATGCTTTTAATTCTTCTTGGGTTTGTGTCCATTCTAAAAACAATAACCTGATTAGATTCCTCTCCTCAGAAGGCTGAGAGAGGAGGTCACGTCAATCACAGCAAGAGTTTTCTGAGCACACAGAGAATGAAAATTGGTTGCATACCTCTACATTTTCCATTCTCCTACAAAGAGTGTCCATTCATATAATAATCCCTAATACAGGTATACAACATTTAATTGTATATTTCATTCACCCAAAAAAATGCATATACAATCACACTGAAGCTACTCCAAATGAGAATCATTCAAACTGCTCCAGCCAAAATAATAATGTCAAGTACAATCTAAAAAAGGCTACATAGTGTTTCAAAAGAAAGCCTTTACATCTTCATATAAAAGTGAAACCCTCAATTTCAAATTTTCCGAAATTTTAAGAAGTCGGTAAAAATAGCAACTAAGCACTTGCTCTATCACATACAGAAATACATTAAAGCATATTTTAATTATACAGGGGAGAGAAAAAGAAAAGCGCTTGACTCTTTCCAACACTCCATTTTCTATTTCAATCAGCAAACTATAAAAACAGCTTTTGCAATTTAGTCTTACATACAACAATTTAAAAAGCTACCTTTGACTTTGCTTTCCAGTTTTCTACTCAACTATTGAACCATTACAGCTACACCTGTTCTGCTTATCTGTACTACCTTCAACGCCTGAAAAAATCAGCCTACAAATGCATTTTGCTTCCTAATCTCGTGAAGAGGCTGGCCACTATTACTTACACCATTCAACAGATTGGGACATACAGAAAGGCAGTGTAAATTATGGGTGGCCATGCAGAAGGTTTAAAAACCATCTCTCCTGGCTTCACTCACGCTCTTTGATATATATCCTTCCTCTATTTACTATGCTAATGAGTCACATATAAATGTGTACTGCTGAGACTGCTAATGTTTACACAGGACCTATTCCATAACCTGAGTTCTGATTGGTCTTAAACTCTGTTGTTATTGATCTTTGGTACCTTGGCCCCATGTAGACCTGGGACTTCACACGATCAGTCCAGTCAACATAGCCGTAGCATTTGCTACTGCTACAGAAAAGTTGTGGGGGGTGGGGAACGATGACAGCGTGTTTCTCGTTTGTTACGAAAACTTAACATGCTGAACTATCACTGTGGTTTTAGTAAGCACAGGAATAGGGACTAGGAAGAAAGAGACCAACACATTCATTTTCTCCTATAATCAAGGGCTTAAGTGAATCTTGCTGTGCAGAGGTGAGATGCTTCCAGACACTGAAATAATCCAGACTGGTAGCTTTTGTCAATTTAATTATTTTTTACTGAGATTGGTACTCACAAGAACATCTCAGATTGACAGCCCTGGAGATGATGTCCTGTATTATCTATGGAACAGATACAGTCCAAAAAGCAGCAATGCTTTTAGGTCTGATTTATTTTCATTTCAGTCTTAAATGCGTCCTTCGATTTTTAATTGACGATAGTGACATCTCTCTCCACTAGCACAATTTTTTATTTCTCTCTTCAGCCATACAGATTTTACTTCTAAACCTGATTAATTCTCCTATTACTGTGATTGCCAAAGAATCTACAGGTTACTTAATCAGTGACCTAACTTTTAAATACAGAAACTAATCTCTATTTACATTAAATACAAACATCTGGATAGTTATATTTTAATAAGGTTTTGTGGAGAAGGAGATCGCTCACTGAAACCAAAACTACAGAACTGCAATATGGAATGGAAATCAAGAAAAGGGAAAGAAAAATGGGAAAATAGTAATTTTATGACATTGGTTGTCATATGCTGTTTCCCGTTTACATATACCACTAGCTACAGAGAGCAATGAAGCCACTTCGAGGGAGGAGAATAGCGCAACAATGTAATAACAGTGAAAGAAAATTTACAACCCGCATCTGCAAGAGGCAAAAGAGAAGGAAGGAGAACAGGATAATCTAGTGAGTAGGCAACTAGTAATCTGCTTAAACCTGGGCCTCAGGAGAAATGCAAACACAAGAGTCTGGTGTGCTGCAGCAGCCTGGCTCACGAAGCAATAGTTGCCAAGACCCAACCATTGAGACAAACATGCGGGGAGATTCTGCTGTAGGCGGCGATGAAGCAATCAGATTCTAAAATAAAAGGTAACATTGCAATCTCTAAACTTGATCTAAAGCATGAGGTTTAGTATCCTTTCCAATTTCCCTGTTCCTGTTAACAAGAATATCCAAAGTTACAGCAATTATCTACATAAATGTCATCTCTCTCTGCATCTCGCTAAACTCTTGGCCTCAATGACACCCTTTGGCAAATCATGCATCGTAAAACCTAGGTTCAGCTCATTACCACACCACAGATTTCTTGTGTGTTACACATAAAATCTTTAAAGACAACATTTTTTAAAGGAATTTAAGCACATAACACATCCTTACAAATCTGTTGGATCCTGTTCTCATAATGGGGATAACTGTACCTTGCTCTATCTTACTTATCTTTACAACACCTCCAAATTACAGACTGTAAAAGCCTTTACTACTTGAATAATGAGGAGGTAGGTGTGTAAGAGACCATGTACTTAGTGATGAAATTAGGTAAACTGTCACATAATGCCTTGTCACCAGCTCCTTCAGCTTGAAAGAATTATTTTCTGAAGACCATTCTCTTGTTCTCCATCTAGTTGAGTTTTAAATAAGTAAAATATCCAAACTGTCTCAGAAATGACATTCACTATGATTTTCTTGCTTACAGGGTCCCTCCACTTTTATTGACAGCAGCAAATCTTTCACCCTGCTGACTTGTCAAGAGAAGAAAGACACCATCATTAGAGGAACACAACTAAGACAGAGGATCCCTGAACTGCTCATTGAGCTTTGCCTTGGACAAACCTACAATAGAGCTGTGAAGGCAGCCAGCCAGGGAAAGAACATGCGTACAGCCTCTCCATAGTAAGCTCCTTTTCCTTATGCTCTAGTCCACTCCTCCCCTTTATTTACTTCTCCCCTTGTTTCTCCAAAGCCCTTACCAGGTCAGAATTGGAGGATTATTCCCTACTGTTGCTACTCTGACAGACTTTCCCACAAAACCTTTAAGTAATCTTTGCACTTTTGAAAACCTTTACTATAGCTGTTAGAAAACATGAATTTTGTATCAGGTATCAGCGTGACATCTATTATTCGAACACCAGCAAGGTCTGCTGAAGCCCTCTTCAGCATCTGTAGGAAGAGCGTAGACTAGAGGTAAGGAAGGGAAGAGATGATGAGTCAGGGTTGCAAACTGCTCTCTCTCAGAATTTATTTGATTGGTATCTTTGACAAAGAAGTCCCAAACACTAATGACAGACAGAAAGACTCAAGATCAACATCCATTCGCAATTCTACATCTCAAAAGAGGGACAAAGAATGCCCTCATTTAAGAGTCAAATTTAGCTCCCTCCTACTTGGACCTTTGTGTTATCTTGTGCACTTGTTATGATAAATTAATTATTTACATTGGAATTACCGAGTCACAAACAAAGGGAGAAGAAATTTTTATGTCAAGGAACAAAGCCTGCTGCATGTTGGTATTTTATTTATTTATTTTTCAAACAAAGCATTCTGTGGCATGAGTCAGATAATATAGAGTGGGAGGATCACACTCCAGCAGGCTGTGGTAGAGCAGGCGGAGCTGTAGAGACAGCTTCAGCATATACAGCGGGTGTGTGCTCCTGTTGGAGAAACAAGCGCTACAAAACTGCTTTTGCAAGGGTATCTTGCTGCTAAACTTGTACTTCAAAAACACTGGGATTCCTGAGCACTTTTCCTGCACCTATCAATCAATGTTTCCCTTCTGTACCTTCTTTTCAAGATGGGGATAAAATCCACACATTTACCTCAGAGGCTAGTTGAGAAACTACTTCTGAGAGCAGGTGGCATCCTTTGCAAGTGGAAAATATACCAAAACGCAAAATACTTACACTATTCACTGGACACAGAGCAGACTTAGCAGTGTAGAGAGGGTACTCCACAAAGGGGACTTAGTATATTCAAGTTAACTTATTTTCCATGGTCCCTAACTACTGAGTTTGTTCTGGCACTTCTGCTATTACACTCCAGGTTACAGTATCTTGTGGCAGATACGAGCAAACCAACATGTAAACTCTAGACAAAGGTTTTTACAAGGCCCTGTATTTCTCCAAATGCATCAAGGAGCCTTTTAATAGGGCCGAAAGTCCCTGGGTTTAATCATCAGATTTATTCCATTTCCAGGATTATACATAGCCTGGGTCTGTTTGTTTGTCCTCTCAATTAAACTGGCATGAATAAACAATAATGCCACTGATCTCAGAGAAGTCACATCAGTGTGAAAGAAAACATGAGGTCCATGGTGAGGAGACTAGCCGTTGCATTAATGTAGCCCCTTCAGTGGCTCAGCAAATAATTTAAAATAAATAAATAATGCAAACAAACCCCAAATTTGAATAATGAGATCTTTGGTTTTGCTGCTGTTCAGAATATTATTTATACAAACAAACAGTAGTCCCAGGTGTTCTCAAATAAGCCCAGCAAGTTCCCTAAAGGTTTATTAGCTGACTGCTTGCCTGGGGGCCACTGGATCTATTACAGTCTTGCCATAGATTCCTGCTGAAGAAATCCTTCCTGAGAGTCTCAAATCTGGTAACAGGCTAGTCAGCAAGTATGCCAGCAAAATGCTGTGGAGACCCCAGTGAGGCATGCATTTACTGTGCCTGGCATGGGATGCCAGACTTTTGACAGCACAGATCACATCTCATTTGTAATGTGCCTTAGGAGCTTTTAATCAAGGTGGAGAGAAGCATCCTCTCTCCTTCCATGGTAGAGAGCTCAGGCTGGACGCACAGTGCTGCACAACTGTGGTACCAAGGAATGATGGAAGATCCTCAAGGGGAAAAGCAGTGATGAAATTGGTGTGATTGCTAGTGGGTTCTTGTAGGAGACTGAGCTAGTAATTCAGAAAAACAAGCTTGTTAGAGGAAAACAGGAATGGCACCAATCTGCTGTAATGAGCAGGCAGTAGAATGGTGCCTCAACGTCGTGCTCCGTTCTGGGTTTGAGCCACACACTCCGAGGGCTGGGGCCTTAACTGGGTGGGTGCAAATAGATACAGCCTGATGATTTTTCCTCTTTCTTTAGTCTCCTGGGCTAGTATTAATTTACAGTGGGAATCACAAAAGACAAAAGCAATGCAGCAATATTGTGGGCAGACTAGGAGGTTTCCATCAGCTATGCCATACAGACTTTAATCTGTCAAAGTGAAGGAAATGAAAGACTGGACGGCTTTAACCAACTGTTTGGGTCTTGAGGTAAGGCAGTAACTCACATGGAAGAGGGAGTTTCCAGTTTCCTGCAGACTATGGGCATTTGTAAAAATAATCATAATGCTCTAGAGTACCATCTAGCTAAGAAAACATTGTTCAGGGAGCAAATCCTTGAGATGATGAAGCACTCCTTTTATAGATGGGAACAGAGAGGCACAGAGGGAGTAACTGGCTTGCCCAGTATTATAAAGTAAATCAGTGATGAAATACAGAAAAGAATCAGGTGTCCTGATGCCCCCTTCTGCACATAAATCAGTCAACCATAATTTCTTCTGCAAGATCATTGTTTCCTCCTTTCATATGCTATCTTGCTGCCAAAGGAAGATTATTCTACATGCTGCATGGAATAACATTTTTCCAAGTCTAATTCAAAACCTGTCAAGCCATGGAATTTCTACTCTATTCCCTTGAGAAATTATTCCAAAGCTTGACAATGCAAGGACACATCTCCATGACAGGATGTCTTCCATGATAGTTACCTTAAATTTTTCTATTCTCTACTTGTAGTTATCTAAATATCTTGAATCTGTCCATAATATTTACAATCCTCAAACACTAGCAGAGTTATATTGCCCCTTCTTCTCCCAGCTATCACTTAATCAAGCAATATAAAACTAACCTCTTGCAATACTACCTCTAAAAACAATTCCTTAAACTCCCAAAACATTTTTCATTTGTTCCCCTGAACTTTCTCCACTTTAACAATATTAGACACTTATTTCAGTCTTTCTACAGTGTGTTCTTTGACCTTGACCAGTACTTTTCTCCCTGCTGATAGGACAGACTGCAGCAGTACACAGGATGATGGGAGAGAGCTCGAGTCTGGAGTGGGAAATCAATGGTGTCACAAGACCTCTAGAGTTGAGGGATTACTGGCAAGCTCCTGAAGGGATGTTTCTATCCATCCACTGGAACTGGAAGGAGTGCTAGATCCTCCATTAATGTTGGACTAATTTACCCAAAGGTGAGAGGCAGATCTTACTGCTTCCTTCCCGTTCATTTTAGCCCACAGATGTCAGAAGAAACAGATGTTAAATTCCAACATTAAATAATAAGAAAAAAATTGTTTGTTTCATTGCTTGGCTAAATCAGCAAAAGGCAAACACCAATACCTGAAACCGCTGCGGTTTCCACTGCGGTCAGAATTAAGCTTCACAAAAATGGCCATCTCAGCAGAAATATACAACCATGGGCTGCCACATTAACATAAAGTACAGCAGCCAGAAATTATTGCTGCCTCTAATCTCCAAACACTCAGGAGCTGAACTGCGTTCAGCGGAATGACCTGTCCTCCATGATGCATTAGTGTTTGCACTCACTCTAACTCTCTCTCTCTCATGCCCACACAGAGCCCGTCCTTTTGGAGTACAAAGATTTATGCTTCCTGAAATAAAAAAAAGCAGTACTTTAACTGCCCCTGCCTGGTCCCCTTCCTCCTCTCTAACAAAATCATCAACTCTTAGCTTTTTGAGGACACTGGGACTTCTGTTTTGGGTGAAGATCAAGAAACAAAGAACAAGCCAAAGCTTCAATTAGCATCTTGCTATTGCCACCCCAGAAGACTCAATAACTTCTTTTTTCCCCAATATTTCTAAAATGGAAGTGATGTGAAATAGTTAACAGTTTGAACAAGAAGCTATAAAGAACCCAAAGTCACATAAAACAACCAACCTGCTGATCTTCCTTGAGTTTATGCCATCCGTCTCTCTGACCCATCCCCTCCATCCCATTTCTTGTCTGTCTTATCTGTACTTCTCCTTAAAAACGTTACAGCTATGCCTATGAACAACTCTATCTAAAATTAAACTAGGAGAAACTAATATGTAAAAGTTCTTATTTCTGCTAAAGTTTGGCTTATTTTAATTTAACAACTGACTTCTTGTTTGTATTTAAACTGCTTTTAGTTGCTTTCAGCTAAATTAATGAAAACCAGGTTTAAACCAAAGTGAGCAAACTGGTTCAATGAAGCTCATTGGAAACGGTATCTTAAATTAAACTGGTGCAACTGATGGCAGAGGAGAGCAAAGACTGAAGGTTTACTGTTGAAGACAGATTGACAAAGGTCTGCCTAAAAGAATAAAAAGCAGACGTTAAATCTCAGAGGAACTGGTAGATTTAATGGCCACCCACGTACTTGTAAGGTACTTAGAGAACTGGAAACAGGTTTCCACTTCAGACAAAAGGATAATATAACGTTGTTTCAGATTTTGAGTAATTAAAATTAAACAAACAAAACAAACAAACAAAAAAACCCACACCCCACAAAACGACCACAAGACAGCACACCATTGCTGGGCAAATCCTTTGGAAGACATGCAAGATTACAGCACACTCTCCAGGTGGAGACAGCAACAGAAGTTTGGCTCAGGCTGAGCTGATGTGTGGTGTCGTATGGCATGGCTGTGGGACAGAGCATTTGGGGAAGGATCCCATATAGACAGAACTGATGCTCTGAGTACGGAGAAGAACCTTTATGTTTCATATCTTATTTTGTTTGTGAATGGAGGAATTTATACCTTCCTTTAAAATAACAAAAAACCATTAAAGATCTCTGACTCCATCCAATTCATTTTGTCTCCACAACCAGAACAAACTACTATCACCCAAATTTAGGTCAGCTGCTGCAATGAAAAGAAGCACAGTTTTTAACAGTAAGGTAGCAGCAATAAATAAGCTAGCATCTATTACTGCAATAAGCGCACGCTGCTGCTGATGACGGATGGTTACTACTCTGAAATCATCCTACATAAGATGACAGATTAAATCAGATCTAGCTCTATGCATAAGACAACCTCTTCCACACATTCAAATATTATGTTCTAAAAACCAGACAACAGCAACCAGAACCCTCCACAACGCCACCATGTTACCTAAAGACTCCTCATTACCCTTCACTCTTTAGGACTGAACAGCTATCATAAACATAGAAGAAATGTTAATATTAGGGATCACTGCTATTACAAATCTACCAAATAAAATACCTGGAATGCAGTAGTTATTCCTCATTAATAATCATACTTAGAACACTTCATTTAGGACTCGACATTAGCAAAGTGCTGCAACAGCAAAAAGTAGTAAGTGTTAATGATTGATTCAGACAACCTAAGCTGCAGAGCCAGGAGAAGCCCCAAAAGCTTGCTACAGAGAAATCTTTGCATCTACTCTAAAGGATCTTTTTAAAGTACCACCAACAACAGAGGATTAAATCTGCAAAGGAAATTGATGACATTCAACTCTAATTCAGTATAAAAGTCTCACATACTTCTATTTCAAACTCACCACATGTTCCCACCAAAATAATCAGCTGTGAAAGAGTGAATTATGCCTATATTTAAAGTTAATATTGTTATACTTTGGAGCTGTATCCTCTTGAAACAAACAGATGCAGTCCTAACATCCCTCAGAGGGGCTGCTTATAGGTTGTCCACAGCCTCATCCATCTGCTGGGGAAACATTTAAAAGGATACATATCTATGAGACACACTCCATTAAAATATGCCAGGAAATATTTCAAGCACCACCCAGTTCTCCCTGCATTTACACCTCTCCTTTCATCCCAGCAGACACAGCATTCTCAACGTTCAGGCCTATTGGGTTATGTCAGAAACATAACCACTGTCCCTGTGTCATCTATGTCAAAGATATCCCTTTTTTTCCTCCTTCTTCTTCCACAAATCTAAGCCTCTGAGCCTAGGAAGGTTGTCTACTTCTTTTATGCCTCAACTGAGAAATCGATAAATGCTCTCAGCCTTTCCAACTTTATGTTTTTATTTGACAACAGTATACAACAACAACGATCTATGTGACATGGTTACAGCAGACTATTCTTAGGTGTACTATCGCATTACTGCAATTGAACAGGATACCATAAAAGAGATTTAAGCTAAGTGTTACCCTGCCTTTGCAATGAAGAGTGTGCAAACAGTTAATTAAAGCAACTCACCTAACACGATATAGTGTGATACAGCATCCAAATCCTTCACCAGTTAAACTTTAAGGTGACACACTCACTCTCTAGTAAAAGAACATCCAACTCAGAGTGTTATCCTGGCACAGCTATTTTATTACCATTATTCAAGTACATGTTCCCTATTTCAACAAGCACACACTTAAAATCCCTCTCGTCCTTCCTCCCAACCCTTCATGTGTACACTGTTCAGTGCACTGGCCTACAGTGCCCTGTCACAAAAAAGAGTAGTAAGAAGAATAGAGATACAGCATTTCTGTTGAGTTTTGAACTGCTTCACTCAAGATTAGACCTTAGGGCTGTGCCAAGGATAACGATATGGTTCATAAAACTTACACAACCATCATAAATACTCCTCGATAGTACTCACCAGTAACACTTTCTAAACTCAAAGATGAAGTGCCCCCACCTTATCACAAGCACATTGAAGTCAACCATGCTATTTTCTTTAAAAGAATTCTTTGGCTTGCTCATTTCCCCCCACTTAAAGAAAACCCCAAAACAAAACAGACAAAAACAAAAGGCAAAAGCCCCAATAAGTAAACAAACAACAGAGATCTTACAAACTCATCACAAAAGGGAAACACTTCGATCTCTTGTGAGAAACATGCAAGAAGCAAAGCTAAGCCAATCCAGCTACACCAAATGCAGGCAGCCTGGGTTGCCCAAGGGGTCTCCCTGCCCTGATAACTATGTATTTGGGCTGCATTGCCATAACACTGGCTTACGGCAATCTCTTTTCTTAAAAATGAAAAGAAAAATCAATCAAAGTGAGCTATGGCTCGACAGGTCTGCAGTAAAGCCCAGCCATGTAGAAAATAGAGCAGCAGCTGCACTACAGGATCAAAAACCAGAGTGAGCAAACTCCATCATCAGGCACAATTATCTCACTGGAAAAGAAAGAAGAAAAATAAATACTCTCACCCACACACCCTCAATGTCTAACCCAAGAGATCTGGGTTTCTGATGCAGGATATCTGCATGCTATGCACTAACTTCCTTACAGACTCATTATTCTTTTTTTTCAAAGATTTGGCTTTCATGAGACTTTAGTGTTTCAGAAGGAAGGAGCAAAAAGTGTGCACAACAGCACGGAAGTCTAACCTGGCAGACTGCCCTTCACAGTCATATTCCACCCACAAGGCTCTTGGAGGAGTCATCCTGACAAGCATGGGAGAGGGTCACTCTCCTGCCCTGTCAAGGCACAGCAACTACATGGCAAGCTCAGGTAAGGTAAGTATATCACAGTATCAACATACAGCATCCAAATCATCCTACAGAAACAGGCCCAAACCATAACTCCATGGACAACTACATTTGTAAAGTGTTTGGGAAGTTCAATACACACACAGGAGCTTGGTCCTCTCTTTCTAGCAAGTCAGAATAAAGCATCCATTCAAAGACATTGCTAATACACATATACACACTCTAATCAATAGGCAAATCTTAAATATTAAATTCTCACCTCAGGTGTTTCTCCAAATACATAAAATAGCTCACCCCCCTAACAAAGCAAGTCTGGCAGCCTTTATCCCATAAGACAGTGGACATGAGGCAGAGGTCTCAGAAATCTAACTGGCTAATGAATTTTCAGGCTCTGGTATGCACACGCTGCCTAGAGATGCAAGTACTTTCTCATCTCTGAACCTACTAGAGCCAAATCCCTGCTTGAGGATTGGTAATCAATTCTCTACAATAACTTACTAAATCCTTATGAGAATGGGGAATTTCTCATGACGCCCGTACAATTTCTGACAGGGTCGTCAGTTGATAGCAAGGAATTCCAATTCCTCAAATACAACCAGACATTGTTTTCCATCAGGTATCACCAAATTACATCACCATTTCATAATTTCCCCTGTTCATTTCTCACACCATGTCCTGCTCACTTTTTTCTGCCCTTTTCAATGCATGAAATCCCTGGTTGCATAGACTGTCTAGAAGTTATAAGCACCTCTAGAAAATGTCAAACCCTGTGTTTATGGGACATGCCCACAAACTTTATGGCTGGAATGAATGCTGTGCAGCACTCAAGTATCTGTTTATTAATGCATATTTATATTTATGGCTTTTTAAAAAACTTCCTCAATGCCTTAAGGAGCTACTTATAGGACAGAAGTTACAGGAAATCACATTAATTAAGGTGTTTCAGTATCTGAGCAGCGTAAATATACACCCTCTAAGTGGTTATCAGATAGCCATGGAAAGTGAACACCAGTGAAGACCTCTGGATTTCTGGGGCTCCACCAATGCCCCACTCTTCAGCTAAAGGGAAAAAAAACCCAAATCTGCAGAGCCAACTATAAAGAGCAGAGGAAAAATGTGGGTACAGAAAAGTATTGAGACTACTATAACTCTGCACTGCAGAGAAATTAAACTTACCCCCAGCAGCAGCAAAGTGTGGGCAGCAATGTAAGCTGTACGGGATATGCAGCTGTTAGAGCCTGCAGAAAGAGGGTCTTTCTATTCAGAGACACTCAGTACAAACATCTCATTCACCTTAAGGTGTTTACTGTTACGTTTCCAGTCAAGAAGAGATTCTACTGAATTTGCTGTCATTCATGAGATGATCACAGCATAAAACAGTACAGCTAAATCCTGCAGCTACAGTAAAAGCAGGTACCCAAGCTTAATAAAAGAAATCAAGAGAAATCCTGTAATCTAAGGACTTGTCATTTAATCCCCTCAAATCTCTTACATTTAAGGCAATTCAGTCACCTTTGACAATTCTTATTGCAATACACTGAAAGTACATTAGGATCGTGATAGATAAACTCTTGAAGAACTATGCTGATGCACCACCAAAACAAAATCACATCAAACTGGACTCCAAAGATACCTTCAGTTTTACAAGCACTTCCAGATTTCTCAGACAAGCAGAAAGCACAGCTGGGCATTGCCCTGTCGTAGTGACCCCAAGACAGTAAGCAGGAGTACCCTTTGGCATTGCACATCCTTTCCTGCACAGAACCCCAACTGAAGAGGGTAGGTGGCTGCTGTGCCCACACTTACAAACACTAACAAGTCCTCTGGAAGCGCCAACAGTCGGTCTCCATGGGGCTCACAGGAAGCCGGAATTGCCCTCCTGTGGCCTCTCTCTTTCACACTCCAGTACACTTCAGCTGAAGCAAAAGCCCATTTTAGCTGCAGATCAGCAAGCTGCACACTCACCAGAGCAACAGGTACAGGGATAAATAATGGAAGCCTACACGTCTGAGAGCACCTGGGAAGAGAAAAAGATTCACACAAGGCAAAGGCAAATAGTAACATGATAAATAAAGTAGCAGAGATGAATGCAAGTGTCACTCAATCTGCAAGAGGCCATGGCACACAAATAATTGACAACTGGGCACACTCAGGAGTTTAACTGGTCCTCTAGGGATATGGTGACATGACAAATTATGATCTGCCTCTGGGAAAGCACTTTTCTTATAATCCCTCCTAAATTCTGTGAAATGGACATAAGTTAAAAATACAGACATTTTATAGATGCACCCCTATGACAAGACTAGGTCTTTTTTCATTTAGAACAACCACAGCAGAGAACTGACTGTGGTCTATACTGCTTTGACATGAACTGCAGTGCACATCTCCAAGTGATGCCACTAAGAACTGTAAAGGCCATGTCCCCAAGGGGAAGATCTTACTACTGTTCCTTCCAGTTTTACAGCCACAGCAGGGACACCTTATTCCACATCTCTGACAAAACTCAGCCCTTAAAGTAACCTTGTGAGATCTCACTGTTTACTCACGAATAAAGAAATAAGTCTTGTGGATGCACAGAAATGCTTAAAAGAATGAATGGTATGCGCCCTGGCGAAAGTCTGAAGAGAAACAGAAATAGAGAAGAACAAGATGCAGTGCCGAATTTTCCCAAATTCTGAAACTTTGCATCACTGCAGAGACAGTCCATGGGATATGCTGGGCCCCCACCTACACAGTAGACTTCATGTAGAAATCTATCACTAATGTACTTAACATATCAACTTCCACTGGTGTAAGAGAAACACCACACGGGACACTAGTGTATGAACACATTTCTGGAAGGTTGAAATAATACTTCGGCCTGTGTTCTTACTACACCTGTTGGCAGGTACTACATGGGTATTTGCATAAAAGATTTTCCAGAAGAAAATCCAACATAGGCATAAGAAAAAGTGCTTAATTCACGTTAAAATATAATACTACAGACAGAAATTTTAGCCCTGCCTTAACTCTTCTCTACCAATGTGATGAAAAGAAATTTCAAGGTCATCACTCATCATCAGTATAGCTGCACAAAAACAGTACTAGTAAAGGCTGTAGATAAGAATTATGTTTTTACCACTGTATCATCCAATTCCTGTAGTTTTCATAGGCATCCCATGTGACTTGGTTATTTTTGCAGTCTTTTTGCATTTGCAGATGTTCTAGCAAATGATATTTATTAGAGGAATATTCCAGTGTTGAAAAGACGCATGTTTCAAATAGCATATTGCATAGATAATGCAAAATTGGATAGGCTCAATGAAATGGAGAAAAGACAACAAAGAGAACAGATTCACTAAGAAAAATATGCTAAAGGAGTTCCTGAAGAGCGTGGTATAACAAAAAATTCTCAATTTGTGTAGGACAAAAAAGAAGACGAATTAGGCAAATCTATTGTTTATTCAGAACCACCTTTAAACTCCAATATGAATTTTAAGACCTTGAAATCTAGCTTGAAATTAATCATATAGAATTATCTGTATACACTCCTCTCATCCATATTTTTTTGTCCTTTTGTTAAATATGGTCAGAAGTTGCTTAGATGACCCTAAAATGTCTACAACACAGAGACGAAGAATCCCCAGCCTCATAACTAGCCAAACAGCTGAGAAGAAATATGAAAGGAACAGCATATAGAAGACTGCTCTTCAGACAGCCACATCTTATTCTAGTATCTACAATGTATCTGAAGCACAATCCCAAAGCAAAGACTTTGACTCTAAACCATAATACTGCTTATTCACATGCCATTTCCAATCCACAGGATCTCAAAAACTTGGACAATGCTAAATAAACCTTGTAAACACCCTATGAAATGCACAGGTATTAGCCTTTGCTTTCACACCTTCAGCAGGCTGACCTTCCTAGTAGACAATTAGATCAGAACTAGGAATTCAGTCCAGGAATTCTGACCACTAAACATCCATACTTTGACTATTATCTCATGCTATCTCTCAGCCCTCATCACAGTAGCCACACATCCAACCTTCCCCCTTGTAAATATTCTCCCAAGTTCTTCTTCACATAGCAGCACAAGAAAAGTCAATCTAGCACTGAGGGAAATATAACAAAACCATCTATGCTGGAGATAGCCACTGGCAATTTCCAATTATTCCCAGATAGCTTGGCATCTCTTCATATTGTCATTTAACGTTATCAGATAATAGCTAGTTATTTCTCAAACAAACAGCTGGAATCTAATCCTGTTCTCCTAACTGAGTTTGCAAGACTTTTCCCCTGAGTTATCTCCTGCGAATTATCTCTTGAGATTTTCTTGTCCAATGAAACTGGCTGACAGATATCAGATAAGCTCAGAGTTCACCAGGGCACTTGACATTTTCTTCATATAATGTTCTCATGGAGAGTAAGTGAGATATTATGCAGAATAATTGCTTATGCTGTGAGCATCAGCCTGAAAGGGGCACGTCTCCTTGGAGTGGGCAATCTGGAACTAGCTAAAAACACAGGAAGACAGAACAACTGATACACTTCAACCCAAGCTGCACGTGACCAAGGGAAGAAATTACCACGTTAATTAATACTAATTCTTTACCTACAAAATTTACACACAGGAAAAGAAAACAGAAGATTCAGAAGACCTCGACTCAAATTCTTACACTCCTCTGTCACCAGATAGGATTTTGCTCAACAACTGGAACAAGCTGGCAAAGCTGCAGCTTCTGACAGGACACATGTTCACATCTCTCTCCCCAAGCACATCATACATAGCTCCCCATCACAGGAACTTTAGCAGACTGTCCATGGTCTGTAAAGAGTGAAAGAAATGACCTCTCTTCCATTCTAAGGGCACAGGAAAAAGGGGAAAACTGAGCTTGCCATTGGTTCACAAAGGATTTGTTTCAGGGATTATTATAGGATGTTTGTTACCAGGTGTCTCAGTCCAATTCCTTTCCCAACACCCTCCATTAAAAAGATAACATAAATATAAAACAATTGGAGAAGCATCTGAGGATTCATCATATTCTGTAAACACCTCATTTGCAACATGGTGTTTGTATTTATCTTCTTTTCATCCACCCTGATGTGAGCTGCTTTTGTAGTTCTCCACCGACTTAAAGCTAACATCTCAGAGAAAACAAAACCACTTTAGAAGTTACTTCGAAATGTACAAACATAATGCAGGAACATTATTCTCAATCTTGATTTTAGTTTCAGAGGCAAAACAGAAAGTACATTAAGGCTGGTCTGCATAAAATTTCTCATGAAGCCAGATTTTGGTGTGAACTAGGAAAAAGACTTTCTTTGAACTCTGTATTGCTTGCATTTGCATTCTGAAACTGAAATTTCCCCTTGAAACTCCCAATATGTTTCTGTTACCTTCAGGGAACAATAAGGGAGCCCTCCTGTGGATAATGCATCACATTTAAATTCCCGTGACCGACAAGGAAAGACTATGTAACCTAGGGGATAAAATGGCTCTATTTTAGAGCAAAGAGAGTGAGCTGGTAATCCACTGGAGGCTGTAGTTTAATTTAAATGGCTATTAACTTTGTTCCATTGGGGCAGTTACAGTTTAATTCATACTACTTTTCTGAAGCAAAAGAAATCACACCAAATAAAACATCCCAGGCTACAAAATATATCTTAACCAGACAAAAAAATGTGATGGCTTTTTATATATATTATAAATGTTAAAATAGAATTATTTATGCTTCCAACTCTTGGATACATGAGGTTTAACTTCAGTGACAATATTTGCATGAGGGCATCAATATTGCTCATACTAGTAGAGTTAGGTACTTGTTCAAGCTCACAGCTCAGTCAGGACTCTCTGTGTTCCTTAGCACATCACTTCTTCCTTTACATAAGGCACAACAAAGAACAAAACACTCTCTTCCTCCCCCCTGAAACAGCAAAATACTCAGAAAGGGAGAACACAAAGACCCAAGATCAAGTTAACTCTGTCAGCTGCCTTGGGTTCTTGTCTTGGACTTACCCAGTTTGCCGACTTTAAACAGCAGCAGCTCTGCTCTCATAAATAGCAAAACAGCCACATTCACCATCACAACACATCATTCTTCATTGTCTGCCACTGGCTTCAAAGAGCTTATTTTTGGGAAGACAAACAAAGGAAAACCAAGTATTTGGCCTTGCTGGGATTTCAGCACTGAAAAAAAAAAGTCTCATTTCAACCCCAACCACTCCCAGAAAAACATACATTTGCTTTAAAAGTTTTGCATAATCTTGCATTATAGACTATACGTGTTTCTGCCATCGTATCTAAGGGGACATGCAATTGCTCAGCACCCTACAGGATGGAGACTGTGCTCTGAAGTTCATAGCTGATGAGTATGTCTGCAGTCTTCAGATTTAGGATTACCTATCCCACGAGCTCAACTCACTTATGTCATATGTTGGCACAATTCTACCAACGTCAGTTTATTTCCAATAGCTTATGCCAGCACATCTTTCCAAAGGAGCGTGAGCTAGTAAAAAGCATAAACCAGGTCCATCAATCTCTCTACAACAGGATGAATCCATGCAGCAGTCTCAATCCAGCTTCAAATATTTCCATTGTTTCCCTTAAGTGTCTGTTCTTTAGAATCTGTTATGTCCATTCAAGAGCTTGTGTGACAGCACTAAAAGACACCTCCTGCTATACTTAGATACTCAACCTTTCACATTCCCTCAGGAGATACTTAGAAAAACATTTATATGCAGAAATATGCCTACAACATAACTTTTCACACCTGCTGCATAGCCTTCTATCCCCACTGATATGTCTTGCAATATAGGCCTTTGCGATCTCCAAACACATTGTAATAGCCCTATCAGAGAAGTAAAGTCATTTCCTAAACAGTGGGTACAGCAATGCTGGTGGTACCTGAGGAACTGGCAGTATAACCATTTATAACCAGGAGTATCAAAGGGTTGCCAGGACAATTTGTCTAGATGGCCAGCTTCTTTTGGGGACTAATAACGCCACAATCCAGTACATAACTTCTGCCAGATCTCCGTTCCTCTTCACTGCAGCTGCTCAAGGAAGGCACTAACCTCCATGCTCTTATTGGCATTTTATCACCTCTATGACCTTGTGTTATGACTGCTAGGCACTAGCCCATCGCATTCCCTCTAGCCTGAGTAGCCGAAGTCCTACTCGAGTAGTGCCTTCTTTAAGGAGCACAGACTGCTAAATTAATCATAGAGGCCACTTTTAGACTGGAGAATGGGAGACAGACGAGGTGCCTATCTTTCTTTTTCTGCTCTTTCAATTTCCTCTTGCTGTCTCGGGTTAACCCCTTCTTTTATTTCACTTTTGAAACGGTTGCATACAAAATGCCAATCAGAGAGAATGAACTACAAAGTGACATCTTACAGCTATAGGAACTCCTGATGTAGAGGACACTAGTACAGAAATTGCACAGAGACAGGTCACTTTAGCAACAGGCGAGACAAAAAGCAGCACTGGAAGTTAACAGAACACAACAATTTTTTACAATCACTCTGGCAAGGAACTGAAGAATACTGAATGCAATTGAAATTGCAGGGAGAACTTAATAATTACTTGTAGTCCTTCTTGTTCAGAACACTGGAAGTAATGCTCTGGTCTAGCTAAACATAATACACAGTTCTTGTGGACTGCAAGTAATCAAGGCTTGGCTTCTGCCTTTTTTTAATGGAATTTTCTCAGAGATTTTTATAAAAGTAGAGGTAAAATTCAACAGTCTTTGTTATCATGAGTCTCCTCTATAAACAGAGGACATGAAACCTACTGGTATTTTTGGCTTTGATCTGCTCTCAGAAAATCTGCACATGGTGGAGGATTTCTGTACCTCAAATGACAAGCAAATAAGGAACAAGACATGAAAACATGCCTTATTTCTCCGTTAGTCTGCCATCATATAAGGTCTGAATTCCAAATCCACAGATTTGAGCAGAAAGATTTCCATTTCATTCAACTAAACTAGAATCAAATCCATAATACAAGACAGGGACAAAATGGCTGCAAACCCAATACACAAGCTGAGGTCTCAGAATTTGGTATATACAGAGAAAGGAAATAACGATATCAGAGATTCCATAGCTACACAGTTTAAGCATAACAATTCTGAAAAACAGTATGTTTTCAGGCATAACAATTTCCTTGAATGAAAAAAGAGTATTCATAAAAGCTAAGTGTATGATGAGGAATCATACATCACTCCCTGTCTAGATTAGTACATCTGCATGGATCATGAGACTGATCAATAGCAAGAAACAACTTCTTCCATCAAAAGAACAACAGTGTCATGCATAAGGCAAGAAAGGGAGAAATGGGCTTAACATTTCAGATTAGCAGTAACTCCTATGCAGTTGAAAAAAATATCTTCTGTGAAATCCTAATGCATATAGGTATGCACAATATTGCCTGTACCAAAAGCCACAGGGAAGATTTAAATCAAACTAAGTAGAAGGATGCTTGAAGCAGCAAAGAAAAAAAAAAAAAAAAAAAAAAAAAAAAAAAAAAAAACAAAACAACAAACACCTGAAGATATTTAAACCTGAAGAAACAAGATACAAGTGAAGAAAGGAAATACCTTCATTTTGGGAGAGGAGCTCTGTTACAGTATTAGAAAAGCAGATCAGTGAGAAGCGAGATAAATTAACTCGGAATCCACACACACTGAATACCTGGATCCAGAAAATAAATGTGGGTATCTCACAATGACAGGTCTCCCAAGATTTTCTAACAATTCCCCTATTTTGTTGTCAGCCAAAAGTTACAAAAACCTCTACCTTTCCTGGCAGTTTTCTGGAAGAAGCTGCCACGGAACAGGATTTCTGAAACTTCAGACGGTCTTTCAATATTAAAAAGAAATAATTTCGAGTTTTAAGATAACATTTGGATCCAGCCACATGGCAGCAACTGTGACTCATCAAATCTTAACCTAAGACAGTATGAGAAAGGAGAAAAGACTGAAGTAAAAAGGCATGACACCAAGCCAGATTCAAAGAGCTTTGAAACTGGAGGCAGATTTCAGTGACTAGTTTTCATAATACCTTCAGCTCCCACCTTTCACTGGAGTATGAGCCAGGGTCACCATGGTCCTGGAGATGAGGAGATAGTAACACACAAAATAAAAAGGAGAGGAAAAACAAAATAACAAGAAGATTCATGGCTGAATTTGGAGTCTTTGCAGGGTTTAATGCATCTCCTTAGAGATCTTAATTGCACATCAATCTTCTTCAGCTGGAGAATGAGAGGTGAACGTGCGTTCTCCAGCTCAGCACAGAGGGCAAACTGGAGTTAAAAGAAAAGGAGAAAAGAAGGGCACGCTCAATCCAAACTGGATTTTCTCACCTCTTACCATGAGAAGGCAAGAAGCTTTTCCTTAGTGCTTGCCAACACAGAGAAATTACTTCAGAACAAATAAGAATGTGACTTAACAGCTGTAATTCCCTTATTCTATACCTCAAGCTCTTTTTGCAGTTAAGCTTAATCCACTTCTAACCCACACAAAGGCATGTTCAGTGCAGGGTGCCCACACAAGGAATTAGTAAAGAATAAGTATGCTAAGCTAACAAGACCTTAGCACAAAGTTCTTCATCAACCTTCACTGCCAATGTGATCCTTGTTATTCACAGAGACTTAAACTGCCAAGGTAGGAAAAAGAATTACATGAGAATCTTTGCTCTCCACTCCTATGACTGGAAGACAGACAAGAATTCCCCTCTGCTGTTATCGGTACCAGCCACATCCAAAGTATCTAGTCAGATTCAGAGCTGCATATCCAAGATAATCCAAGAGCAGAGTAAGATCCAGTCCATGCTATGTTTAGATGAACCGGACGCCATCCTCTTTAATGGCTTTAAGCTGTGCCTGGTTTATGTGGCCCCAGACAGAATATCTACATTTCTTACTGTATGAGCAACTTATCTGTGTGATAACATGAAAAATTTTGATTACAGTCTAGACTTACCAGATCTAGATTGGACATTTATGGAATCAATGGAGAGTTTATTAGTACTTATGACATTGTCTGTGTTTTATCCCATAAATTCAAAATCGTTAAAGTCACTAGAGTTGAGGTGAATGTCCCACACTCCGACTCTCAGCCCCACCTCGCTCTCAGAGTTCATGTTCCTAAAGAAATGCCAACACAGAAATGCCATGTAATGTGACTCCCATCCACACCAACAATATTTTGCTCTAAGGGCAGCTTAAGAGTCAAGCATAAAAAAACCCCAGTGATGAACATGAACATGCCCAGTTTCTAATGCAGAAGAGCTATAGTTTAAACTATGTGCCTTATAACACTATCGACTTATGTCCCCCTTAAGGTTTGGGAACACCTAAAATTTCTTCACAGACTTAAATGGAGACTGTCAAAATTAAAATTATGGACTATCCCATGATTGGGAATGCAGTGACACACCTTCAGATCTTTTTAAACGGTCTTCACCTAAGTCACTCGTGAGACTATCAGAACACTTTAGAAAAATCTAGTTTAGCTTTCCCTATTGATTTCAAGATGACAGGCATGCACAAAGTAAGAGATGAGTGGTATCAACCCACTGCACTTTCTCCTTACGAACTTTCTTGCTCACTAGCTCTCTTACGTTTAAATTCTGAATAGCAAAGAATGGAGGAGTCTCTCCTGCTTCTAAAAATAATGATACTTAAATTCTCTTTTTCTATAAATAAAAAAAGTGTAACAGAATCTATGAGTTCTTTGGGGGAGGAGAGGCCTTGTTAATTTTTAAAACCAAACCCACATTTTGAATCTAAGCAGCATATTTCACATTTCAGAGTCTGGCATCTCAACCATAATGCAAAACCTGCACTAGCAAAAAGATGAAGAAGAAAAAGCACACTTGTCTGCCCTGGAACTCTGCTGCCCTTAGGCATGAGCCAGAAATAATCCCAGAGGCAGGATGCAAATGAAATGTCTTGTCAGCGTACAAGCCTTAATGCATTTTACCTTAAACATTTACATTAACAGATGGTCCACCACAGTCCCATAAACTCGCTCCTGAGTTCATTTCCATCTCACTCCAGGCCCCATTCGTCATCAGACGGACAGTAGAATGTCACAAGGGGGTTGAGCCAGAACAGAGGAATAGGACAAACTGTATTAAATGATTGGTGTCACCTACATATATGCATTTGACCTCAGTTAAAACAGGAGAAAAAAAAATGAAGGTAAGAGGAAAAGGAAGGAATAAGGTGACGATCAGATGACCTAGTACTACTAGGAGTACAAAAAAACCAATCCCACAAACAAAAACTCCACACTGCTCCTTTTGGTGAGGACCCAAATGCTACTTTTTTAAGTGGAGATGTAGCTGTGTGCTGTGAAAGCGGCGTGGGGTGGCTCACGCATTTAAGGGAAGGAGACTGACTGGCTCATTCTGATCAGGAAGCGGCATGATACAGCCGGGCTGCTCAGCCCTCACTCATGGGAGATGTAAAACTCTCAGATCAGTCCAGTGCTCACATAGATGACTTGTGCTTCTGCTGAGCCTCTAAATTCTCAGGCTCTGTCACAGAAAGAGATATTAGTTTAACCAGGGGAAGAACAGAAATCTGAGCCATACTCTGGTAGGTTGAAAGGTAACAGGCTCTAGAGCTCATCTGTGGCTGGGGTTCCCTACAGCAAGGAAATAGATTTTAATTTGTTTGTGTCATTTTTTCCTTGGCCAAATGTCAGAAAGAAATTGTCAGAACAGAGATGCCTGCCAAAACAAAAATCTCAAGTGTAAGAGGAAAAACCACAAATCAATCTAGTTGAACTCAGTGAAGGATAAGAACAGAAATGGATAAAAACTGGCACAAGGTGATACTTCTTTATTCAGGGGCTGAAGAATACAAGCAACAGAGTTTGATCTATATTCTTAACAGACTCTTCCATGGAAGCCATAGGTGCTCAGTCTGTCCCAGATGTATAATACACTGACTCATCTCAGAACATTCCTCTGAAGCACAGAAATACCAACTCCATTTTACAAACATGAAACTGAAGCACATCAGAGACAAAGAAAATTGTCACCCCACAAAGAATATCCATAGTCAAAAAGAAAAGCAAACTCAGTCACTCAAATCTCAGGTTAGTGTCGTAATCGTTCAGCTCTGCCCAGACCATGCAACCATTTTTCCTCCCTGTGCAAGTAGGAGGCAGGTACTGGGATGAACTAGCAGTATGGTCTACGTTGCTACATTATGATGGTAAGAAAGAGCACAGCCAATCCATTTCTTCATCTGAGACAGGATGCCTTTGCTTATTAAAAGAAAAGCTTACTTTACTTCTCTAAAATGCTTCAGGGAACAGAATATACTGCACTTTACATTGCTTCCATGGATTTTACACTATAAATCTGAATACAAGACTTACATTTTAAAATGAATGACAGTGCTCTACAGTAGAGCTCCATCTTCATAAGAAAATCCCATTGTGTCAGATTACTAAACTATATTGTTCTGTTTAAATCAGAGGAAGTTTGCCTACTCCCACAATCTTTATATTGAGTCTTTCAGTCTGAGCCAGTGTTAGGCAATTGTGAAAAACACTGTCTTCCATTCACCAGTAACGCTAC
This sequence comes from Burhinus bistriatus, assembly GCA_013397275.1. Taxonomy (NCBI): domain Eukaryota; kingdom Metazoa; phylum Chordata; class Aves; order Charadriiformes; family Burhinidae; genus Burhinus; species Burhinus bistriatus. Next base: position 27,158 of record VYXH01005549.1, on the reverse strand, counting down.
CATTTCACACAGTTTCTTTGGTGGAAGTTCACTATAGCCCAGTGACTTCACAGGTATTGCACCAGAGCATCCAGGTGCTTTGGAACAGGGTTTTCCCAAGCAAAATTTAAGACTATATTCATAAAAATGTAATATTTTTTTACATCTCACACTTCAGAAGACATGCACGAGTTTGCCATGCTCCCTATACTTCCTGGGCTAGTTAGTAGAAAGACAAGCTTCATAAAAGACAGAAACAGAAAAACTGAATTTTTCTCCAAAGGTCTGATACTTGGGATTCATGACAGTGACACATTCCTTTCTTTCTCTAGAGTTCAACAGCATCTGCCCTGAGGAAAACCTCTGCCCCTAAAATAAGTCAGCTGTATTCATGATAACCCACAATTTCTAGTTTTCCCATCATCTGCCTAGCTGAAAACCCTGCTGGTACCTAGCAAACAAAGCAAGTCACACTTACCAGAATGAGTACAGGACAGCTGCTGGGCACTGTGTGTAGGAATAATGTCTTCCTCTCCCTTCTTGCAAACTTATGCCACTTTCAAGTGTAATTGAGGGACTGTGTCAAGAGGGGAAGGGACAGCCTTGTAGAGAGGGCTAGCTCGGTAACAGCCAGCTACATCTTTTGATTGTTAACAAGAACATTATTGTAAACTGGTCAGAAATTATTAGTTCAGCTGAACAAAAACTGGCCATGACCTTTACTTTAAGCATTTTCAAGTTCAAGTAATCAGTTAATTATTAGGGCTCTTTGACAGAAGGTCTCTCTCATTTAGTCTTTGACTGGGGCAGAAATACGTTTTATTTTACACTTTCAGCCTGTACGTAATGAGAAAACACAGGGAATCCAGCAGTGAGACTGGTTCTTCAAAGATGTGATAACAAAACAGATTTACTAATGGCAGTAAGAGGGATGATCATACCATTTTGGGAGTCAGTGACCCAAACATTATGCTGCAACAATATTCACTTCCAGCGGTTAAAATGCAAGCCTGAATGTTGCTACATTCCTTTTCCACTAAACTCAGTGAACATCTGACAGGGTTGCAGTGGGAGAGGATTTTAGGCACCACCTTATCCTGAAGGCAGCCATCAGAACTTTTCTAATCTCAAGGCCAGCACGGTCACTGTGAAATTCAGCCAGCACCGCTTGCAGAAACCATCTCTGGTTTCATGACAGGTTTCCCCTTCCCCCCTTGCTGCTCCTTACCCTCTCAAACAAGCTGGGGAAAGAACATGCCCTCATAGTTGCAATGCTGGCTACTTTATATTTGTTATTATAATATTATTTCTGCCTTCTGCTTTTAAAAATCAGAATACATCCTACAAGTTTTAGCAAATTGCATTTCTTAAACACACATGCCAGTCATCTTTCAAGCAGCCAGACTTTTCCAATAATTACCAGCTAGGATACTACAGTCCTCTTCCGTTAATTGTAGCCTGCACTGGGGACTGGTACAGGCATCACAGTATGTGCTGCAGTGCTTAAGGATAGAGGCACTAGGCAGATGTCTAGGGTATTTGTACACCTCCAGAAAACACACACCAACACACAACACTGTTTAAACCAGCTTTTGTGTGTATATCCTGAGGGAATACATGTCACTTCTCCTGGAGCAGCTATCCTCATAGCCCTTCCTGGGGCAAAGGGCTTCATAGCAGGGAACAAGTAAGTTGTCTCCATTAGCAGGTACTGGCCTTTGGAATGGTGAGTACAGCACATCCCCCATGGAATCCTCCCCTGAGCCATCCCCATGTGTTACTACGACAAGGAATTCAAGTCCTGGAACAAAACAAATGTTTGAGTACAGCTCTGTTCTTTGAACATGCCTTGCTCTCATTATTTACATCATTTTGACTCAACTGTAAATGAAACAAATCTACACTCTGTGCTACTGGATGAGATCACGGTAGTGAGTATTTCACCACCACCAAGGCAAATTTTTTGCTCATGAATCTTTTCTATTCTTTCAGTGAGTGGCGATTTAAGCAAGTTACATTTATAGCACTGATTCTGCAAAGGGAGGGAGAGAGCGCACAGTGAGCTAGGACTGCAAGTGATGGGTCTCAAGGGAGCTAAAACACAGATGTCATAAAAAGCCATTTCAGAAATTGTACACAAAGACACAGCTGTGCAGTGGGAAGGAAAACAGGTGGCACCGGCATCAGGGGCTGGCAGAGCATGGAAATAAACACACTGCCTCGCATTACAGTACAACATTGCCACAAGATACTTTCAAAAAGGACCCCTTAAAAAGGGCCTCTTAGAAAACACCTCTTTCTCCTCTGCCTCTGGAGAAGATACTGAGGTTAAGCAGTCCTCTTCAAACAAAGCAACCCCAGAGCACAGAGTGCATTTGTCCACGATCTGTGAATTTACACAAGCTACCAAAGACTTGTGAAGTCAGCTGGAGTTAAGAGCCCCTCAGCAATATACTAAATCAGTCCCATGCTCACCCTGGAGTCCTCTACTTAGAAGCAGCTGTTTTTCTACTGCTTTTGTTCAGTTTTGCACCCTGAGGTTGAATAGGCCAGTTATCCCCCTCACTCAGTGTCAGAGAGCCAAGGTCAAGAGACAGCAACCGAAGCAGCACAGGACCCAGGAGTCATCTCGCTGCCACTTTCTGGTCTGCTCATGAGAGCAGGATGCTTCCTTACCCTCTAATCTGTTATTTTGCAAGATGAATTCTCTCTGTACAACAGATTTTGAAGAACTGTGCAGTTCTCTCCTCAGTGGCTAGACCAGATTTAAGGGCAGTGTGATCCTATTAGGACACGAGGTCATGCAATTTACTGCCATAAATCAACTGCCTTCGTTCAGGTTTTGCAGGTCGGAGCAGCTCCATCTGAGGCAGTGGGGAACTCACCAGTTCACTGACATCTGACACCTTGTAGTATTTTTAAAGTATGTTCTGAAAAGCAACACCAATAAAAATGACAGTGTAGAGCTCACGATTTATTCTTTCTGTGATGACAGATCAAATTGTCTGAACAGACACTCAAAAACCTAATGTACCCATCTGCACTGTATTTTGTCTCTTATGTCACCATCCACAAGATGCATCCTGTTTTGGGAACATAGCTGGCAGTACTGATGCATTCACGATAAACACACTGGAAGGCCCACTCTGTCCCCTATGCTTTGCAAAGGTACTAAATCTAATCTTTTTGAGAAGGATACAAGTATCACCCAACTAGGTAAACTGAGACCAGCTCTGATATCTGTGCTTGTTTTCATATGTGCTTTTTTTTAATTCCATAAATTGCAAAAAGCTACAGAGTAATAACATATGTTTACGTCTGACTGTTCATCTATAGAAAGAAGAGATTTGTATGCCCAGCTACTTCTTAAAATCACTGAGGAAGATGTCAGGTTGATCATAATTGAGACACCAGTAAAGCGCAGAGTTAACTGTAAAGAAGCATATTAAAAATGGGAAGTGTACGAAATTACCTTTGATATCAGGTGTTTTGAATCCTTCAGTATTTTCTTCAATAGCTGTCCCTATTTTTATGCCAAAACAAAAAACTTTGATGGATACAGTAGGAATATGCCAGGATTTAGTACAATTAGAAAATTACTCAATGTTATTACATTTCCAAATGTTTATATCTTTATGATGAATAACATCTTCTTCCACACTGTTTTCAATGACCCTGAGGTATCTCAGTGGTACAAGGTGCAGCTCACAGCACTTTCAGAGAAAACAATAGCATCATAGCTGGTCAAAAGAAATCAGTTTTTAAAATAAAGAGAGTTCAGGACAACTGTAGAGATCATGGCAGGAGAAGCTTTGAAAATAAAAACCTCTCCTGTCCCATAGGTCAGCTCCACTGACAGAGTGTCTCCAGCTGGAACTCAGCTTGCCTTGACTGCTGGAACTCTCACCAGCCCAGCTTCACCCTCCTTTGACCCCCACAAAGCCACTGCAAAGTTTTGCTGCTAATTTAATTTGTAAACCGCACAGTTCTCAGACATCAGGCATGTGAAACAACCAAAGAGTTAACAAAAAATTATTAGTAATTGGTTTTACTGAAATTTTCCTTTAGCAGCTCAAGCAGGGGGAAAATACAAAACAAAGCTTGACGCTGAGCAGCCCTGCACTCAAGCCACCAAAAGACCACATAGGTTGGGAAAAGCAATCTTGCGAAGAAAGCATGGTCCCAGGACAGTACCATAGTACTAAGCCTGGCTCTTTAGCAGATTCTTTGAAACACTGGAAAAAGACATTCAAGCATTTTGGGACAAATCTAATTTTAGTCTTATTTATCTGTAAAGATAATTATGGGTGTGTAAAACACCACAATACCCACGGTGTCAGAGGCTGGATTAATGCAACTTGGATATCCCCAGTCTGTTTCCTGAGGGCAGCATTCAATCCAGTTCAAGTTAAGCACCTCAGTGGATCTGTTAATAAAGGCACTGAACACACAAATTCCTTTAGCATCAATGGGAAGCCAAATTCCTCATGGTGACTCCAAGGGTAACAAGGCAGGTGAATCAAGCTTCTTACCTCAGTGCATAAATTCAAATTCCTCACATGTGAAAATCCCACCCCTGCATTTTTAGGGGAAAGTATGGATAAATAAATAATACTGGATAATAGCTAATTCTTCTTGGCCTGCTGTGGCTTTGGCTCAGCCCTGCTACAAATGCTTTTCACTCATTTAGCCAACTGTGGCCACAATCCTATCTGCATTCAAAGATGCTTGGTTCTACTAATTTTTACATTTCAAGCAGTGCATCTTAGAGCACTCAGCAGGCTAAGCCCTGACTATTGATTACTCCTTAGCAGAAACTGCTACAGCCCTGTCTGGCCACAGGCCAATGATATCAGATTCCCCCATTGCCTTTTTTTTTTTTTTTTTTCCTTCCTTTTCTTTTTTCTTTTTTAAAAAAAATCATAAATTACTTAAGTGCCTGGCAGGCCCAAGGCCTTCCTCACTCCTACTCTCCCCACAATCTCCCCTTTGACCAACGTGCCAGAGCACCAAAATGGCTCTTTGTAAATCTAATTGAAACAAATGCTATTGACCCAGACACATTTGCAAGTAAATCTGGTTGGACCTCAATCAGAGAGCATGTGTTTGACACCAAATTATGCTTAAGTGCTGCAGCAAGAAAAATGGGAACCGTGCTCTGGCAGATAGAGAGACAAAGGGAGGACTTAATTAAAGGACTGAAACATACGCCACCAAGCCCAATAAATGAGATTCAGAGCCGAAAGGGAAAAGTGCAGGGCTGCCTCTTATTATAGGACTCTAGCACTAAGGAGATTTGTTGCCCTCCAAGAATGCTTGGGCACAGAGAAAGCACCTACGCTGCTGTGAAAAGGGCAACAATCAGAGACAGAGGCTAGGGGAAAGTTAACTACGTTGCAGGAGACCTGAAAATGTCACCTCATCTTGTGATTAGAGATTTTTCAGTCCAAAGCTGAAGATGAGGAAAGCACAGTTTGCAACTGCTGCTCCAAGGAATTACCTTCAGAAAGGCCACAGCGATGCTACAAGTCCAACTCATGCAGCTACCAGCCCTGTCCTCCCCCAGATAATAATCAGCCATATATTACTGAAACAAACATGAATTCCAGCAAAAACAACTGCAGTAGACAGCCAAATCTCCTGTACAATAACCTCACGCAGCAGGAGAGACGAGGAGGTCCTGAGGGGGAAGGTAAAATGCCTCCTTATCTGGGCTCCCTGAACCACAATACGTAACAATGATTGCTTGCTACAATTCAAAAGAAATAAAAACATTACGTCCTGCAAGAACCTGGAGGCCAGAACACCATATGACATTCCTTAAAAAAACCTTGTCTATTCCCACCACAAAGAGGCTAAGAAAGATCATAATTTTTATTTAGCTATGTTCATTTGGGTGTGATATCTATCAAAATAACTATGCCAATATAAACCCTAGTTTAAACATAATCCTGTATGTTGGCACGCAATAACAATAGCAAAGACCAGGATCTCTGATCGTCTTCTGAAACTACTATGCTCTGCAGCTGAAGTCTTCTTCGCACCTTTCCCTCTATCTACTTTCTATCATGGTAAAACTTCAGTGTTCGTAATAAATACATTAACTGAAAGTGGAAACTTGGTTCCAACACCTGCCAGAGCACACTTAAGACTAGCAAAATACCCTGCCCCTCAAGGGTTAAATAAACTTGAGGAATGCAAAACCAAACCTCCTAGTCTGGGATGTCCCAATGAGCTTTCCAAACCTAAATCCTCTGATCTAGCGCTCCTAGAAATCAGTGCAGTCTCTGCTGCTGTCAGTTGGGTTCCCACTGAAGCAAGGCAGGCGGTCTCACAGATCAGTGGGCAAGTTGTGCCTCTGATGTCTTTGACTGTCACATTCATAAACACAACAAGCTATGCTAGCAGCAATGGCAAGGCGGGAGGGGGGAATTCGATACAGTTCACAAACTGCAGTGCACAACATCCATCAGTGCAAACAAACCCAGTCCACAGCTCTCCGAGCCTGGCTTTCACAGCAGGGGCAGGCAGCTGCCAATGCTGCCCTGGTGTCCTGCCTCTGCTTTTTCCTCAAGTCCTAAATCTCCAGAGCAGGTAAGAGAAGCATCCTGCGGAAAAAGCTGTTTGCAAGCACAGAACTACTGTCATGGTGACCTAATGGAACACGTGGCTACAGCCTGACAAACAGAGACCATCCAGGATGCTTTTAGAAGCATCTCCGAGATGCCATGCCTCTTTCTTAAGGGCAACTGAGTGCCTAGCATTTATCTGAAAAGAGACAATTACACAAGCTACATCGAATGCCCTAGACAGTTATGTATCAGATCCAAATAAGAACTGTGGTACCTAACCCCAGCAAAGAATGTAGAAAGGAATGAATTTCAGGTAAAGGTTTTTCCACTGCGGCACTGGAGTACTAAGGAGAAGCGTGAGGTTATCTGCTTTGCTCACTATTGTGAAAAACATGCAAACATCAGTGGACTACTCACATGAGTAAGTCTATCAGGCAATGGTCTCCATCCACATACCATCTCCTCTTAGTATAACAACTGCATATGCAGAGAAGTGCTTTTTTTTTTTAAAAAAAAAAAAAAGCAGTG
>VYXH01005549.1:0-18503 GCA_013397275.1 Burhinus bistriatus | reverse complement strand
AAAAAAAAAAAAAAAAAAAAAAAAAATCCAAGGAAGGGAAATGCAGTGTGACATTAAAGCAGTTCAGTTTCTATACATACAACTTTTAAAAAGTTTTCAGGAAATCTTAGCGCTTGTTTAAATTCTTGGCAATATCACATTATTGAAGATGCTTCTTTACCACATGTCAGTGGGAAGGATGAGGGCTGCTGACTTTGAAAGATGCAGTTTGTTGTCACTGCAATATTAAATGTACTTCTAAATTTTTAATTTCATTCAGTCTTCCTTTTTTTTTTTTTTTTACTGAAGGGAAAGAAAAAGGATAAAAGACCTAAACCCTTTACAATCCAATCCAAAGATTAATGTTTTATAAAGGAATCCACAGAGTGTGTAAATTCATGGGTTTTGTTACTGTCCAGGGCACTATGGAAGCTGACAACGAAATTACCAATTTATGGGCTACCCAGCCTTAACCCAGCTAAGCAGCAATGTATTTCATACAGTACAGATCTAATTAAACTTTCATCACTGGGGCTGTAATTTGGTCAGCTAGTGGTTTACCAAATATGAATATCAGTTCATCTCCCCCAGCAAAATATAATACAATACCCAAGTTTAAAGAAGGTAGAATGACAACAGTGAACACCATTTGACGGGAGTTTTTCCCCCTACTCTCTCTCTTTACTGTATCATCTGGGTTACTCAGGACTTCATTACCTGCAAGAATAGTTCACTTTATCCTGTTCCAAAAGCAAACCACAAAAAAAAAGAGTCCATGAGCTACAGAGGTCCTATGATTCACAGGCGAGCAGCTCTGATTCAGTCCAGAATCAAGGAAAGATTGATCCAGGAAATCAAAGAGAAAAACAAACAAGCAAACAAACAACACTAAAAGTTAGGGGGTTTTAGCACACCACAGCACTGATAGCTCTAAAGAACTGGAAAGTGTTTCTCAAAAAGTATGTGGAGCAGTCACCTTCCCCAACACTGGCAGTCAGCCATTTCACAGACCACGGCAACAAATTCCCTAAAACAGAAGAAATCAGAGTCCTGCTGCCAGGTTGCCCAGGTAAAACTATGTTTGTTCATCAAAAGTCAAGTGCGTACCAAAGGAAGTCTTACTAAAACCAGTGAAATCAGAAATTTCACATTTAAGTCGCCCTAGGCTGAATGATGGATATGAAGTGCTCGCTCTGGCTCAGTAAAGCCTTGACAGTCGACACCATCATGTGAGCCCAGACTTCCAGTTCCTGGTTCAGTAGAAGACAAATCCTGAGAAACATGCTGAGACAGCTGCTAAATAGCTAAACATCACTGGCTTTTAGAGGAGCAGGGAAAATTCAAATAGCAAGTTTGTACATCAGCCAAACCATCTCACTGAGATTGTGCCCACTGACTGATATCATTATGTCAGTTCAAGAATACCTCTGCTGAAACAAGCACAGTAAATTTCTCGCATCAAAAGTAGTATAGTATAAATATTCACCAGAAGAAGAGTGCATGGGATCTCCATCTCTTGGCTTCCAGGGCTGGTACACCACCACAAGAGCCGCCAAAACTGTACACAAGCACAGAGCAGGCTACAGGCCACATGCAGGCTAAGTGGCTTTCCTGCAGTTTGTTTTGATGTTGCTATTGTTTCTAGCAAAGCTGTTTTCTCTAGAGGAGGCTCTGGATGGCAGAGCAGTTCCTGAATCAAACTGGAGGAAAGACAGCTAGGGAGTTCCAGGAAAACCTGGCTGCATCACAAAGCTACAATTTACCATGTTCAGAGACCAAGGAAAGGATCAAGAAACTAAAAGAACTAGTCTCCTCACTATTTGTCTTAGAGGAATTCCTTGGCATCCCAGAAAGGGATGTGACAATGCAGGCTAAATCACAGCTAGGAGTGGAAGGGAAAGACTCTCCAAAGCAGCTGGAAAGGGAATGTAAACAAACATAAGACCACCTTGCTGCTTAGCCAGGATACTGATGCTAATACTGCTGACCTAATAAACCACCAGGAACAAAATACAGTGTCATTCTAAGGAAACGCAAAGTGGAACTTCACATTACTGTCAGGTGCACAGTGTTCAACAGAGCCTGGCTTTTGAAAGAGCAGGCAATCTTCCCCTCAGCTCTGAGGATGCTCACTTTCACCTCACTCTCCAACCCGACACCTCAAGAATAATACAAAATGTAGGCAGGATCACAGCCGCTACCAAAAAGCTGATGCCTCTCCATAAAGCATACTCAGTATTCTTCAGAGCTCTCTCACCAAAGAGCTGACCCTGATCAACACTGCACAGGGGATCTCTGACTGCATGGTCTAGCTACGCTGCTAGAAAGAGGTATTACTGTCATATCTATTTACCTTTGCTAGCTCCTGGCAGCACTGGTAGGCTGTCAGGAAGAAGAAATAAGCTAATGTTCACCAGCAGACCCTTGCCCGCTGCTGCTTTCTGGACATGACAAGACCTGTCATTTCTCATATGTGAAAAATCAGAGTAATCATGCTTCTTCCCTCCAGGATGATATAATGGTGTCTGCACAGATGGAGAAGAGCAGCAGCATCTCTGGTGTTCAGTACAGCGTGCAACACACAGATACCAAGAAAACCAATGAAAACCAGAAGAAATTTTTTTTTTTTTTTAATGCCGTCTTTGATGGAAGGAAGATTTCATACATGGAAATTGGCTCACTCTGTTTTTGAGGAAAACATCCCTTGAAGCTGGCTCCTCACTGTTGGTCCTTTCAATAGCTCTGCCTGCTCAAGTCAGAACTCCCACATTTGGCACCTCCTTGTTTTGTCCATCTATGAACCTGGTACAGGGAGCTGGTGCTCACACTGTCTGTAACACAGACTTTTTCCTACTGCTAGAGTTGCATGGGCTACAGCCAAAGAGTGCTGAGACCTGCTACTGCCACTCAGCACTGAGACTGGTGCTGATCAGCTCTACCAGCCGGGGAAAGAAGGAAGCAATGTGGAACGTTGGGACCCCAAAATCCTCCTGGCAAGAGGCTAACTCTCCCTCCCCCTCATCAATAAGGCTTTTACATTTGAAGAGCCATTACCAAATTACTGAACTCTCATGATTCATATTCTCTCAAAGACCCTACCCACACCAACATCTATGAGGAGTCAGTCAGACATTTGGCAGGACAAGCTATACTTCCACACAGAGAACAAAGCTGCACAGGGTCACCTCTTACAACTTGTGTGCTCCCCATCCATTCAGCAACTCCTGCCTTGACCAGCTAAGAGTCCTATGCATACTGATGAATACGATCTCTTTGCAAATTCATCAACAGTATCACACAAATAACAATAGCATCAACAAAGCAAAAAAGAGAAGTCCATCAGCAGCTGGCTTAAGATGATGCAGACAGTGTTTAGCCAAAATTATCTAAAGTAACTTATGGACTACTTTTTGTCACTGCTGGTTACTGAGAAACTTGTTCCTTAATGATTCACTTGCTACACTCCAGTGCACAGGTCATCTCTAATAGCCCCCAAATGAGGTACTGTGAGGTACTAAATAAATTGTGCAAAACCTCTGAATGGCTCTCACACATTCAAGAAAACAATCGCAGTAAGCGAGCTTCAGCTGAACCAGAAATGCATTTGTGCATGTGCACATGTAGGTACATGCATATACATTTGCAGGTAAAGATATGTATAGGTCTAAACACTAGGACACATTGATTTAAAACAAAAAAGATGATCTAGTGGATCTGTTTGTTGCAAAACCCAAGGCAAATAATGGCAGTTTATCAAAGGAAAATTCAATTCCTGTCTTGATCCAGAATCCACACAGGGGAAAAAACCCAACAACAAAACAATAACAAAATACCCCCAAACCCTAACACAATCTTTGGCTGGCTGAACATGAAGGAAATCTTTTCTCACCATCTACCACAACATGCAAAGATAAGCACATTAAAAATTCACCTGTGTTGTCACCTCTCCCTCTGCTATCCTTCTGTTCAAACACATTGTATACAATTGATTGCCCTCAAGGGTGCAATTTAATTTTGCTCATTTCAGAATTAGCACCGTCAATAGCTATTATGGCAAGGCCAATTTTCCCTGCAAGAATTCAGAAAATCTGCAGTCTTGGAGTTTGTCTTCAGCTGGGTTCTTAAACTGGCAACTGCACACACAATAATAATAAAAAAAAAAATTAAAAAGAGATAGTTTAAACAAGTAGGAAAAAAATTAGAAGGACAGGTGAACAGACAGCAGTCAGCAGATAGACATCAAAAAGACAAGAGAGGAAGAGAGACTGAAAAAAAGAAAGGGAGAGAGAGAGGGAAGGAAGAATAAAAGTGCATTTTTATTACAATATTACAAACCCTTTGATTGCTCTAATTACACCTAAAGGAAAACAAAACCCATCTGCTGGTACCAAGTGCATGAATAATTAACTGCAAAGGAAGGCAGGCAGCAAAGTTGCAAACAACCCAAACAATCTTAAGTTATGGGCAGGTTCTCTGGAAGGCAGGAAAGCATGTAATTTCTGGTGTGTGGTGGTATTTTTTCCATTTTTCTCCCTTCCTGTACCTTAAGTGAGCTGAAATGACTTTTCTTCTACTCCTCCACCACCATTCTTGGCCTACGGTAACTCTACATCAGACTGGGATGCTTTCACTTCCTGCTCTGATGTAGCACTTTGAACGTAAGCTATCTCAATCTATGGGATGTTTGGGTGAGGGCACCTCCTAGGAAAATCCAAGATGACTGACAGAAAATAGATGTTATTTTTCCTTGGAAGGAAGAACAATGCAGTAGTAGTAGTAGTAGTCCTTCAGATGTACAGTAAAATCTGAGACTTCAGTAGCCACTAAAAACATACTTGTGTTCTTTAAATGTCGTGGTACCCCCTCTCCCAGCTCTTCTAAACAGAAAGGGCTTGGGCCCCAATGTCTTAACCTAGCTCCAACCTTCATAATAATTTATGAAAACAGGTACCATGAAGTACTAAAGAAAGATGACGGCATTCTTCTTGTTGTCTCCCCATACTGTCCTTTAATTTTGAAAAAAAATAGCCCTCAGGAGTTTTATCTTGGATTATCAGGTGGAACTAAAGTGTTAGGCTTAGGAATTTATTTTAAAAAACCAAACCCACCTAACTAACCAATGATATAGGAAAGAGTACAAAATGGTTTGATCTTGTACAGTAGCATACACAGTAGACAGGTGGGTCATTGTGGCATCTCCGGAATTAGAAGAAGCAAATTAGCCAAAGATGATCGACTAAATATCTTAGATAAAGCTTTTATGTTCAATATAAACAAGAATCAAACAAACATTTCTGGAAATATAAGTAGAATGTTATAAAGAAACTAGAGGGGATGAGGGGTGGGTAGACTCATTGAATTATTAATCAGTACAGAGAGAACCTCAGATGATGAAGTATTAATCGTAATTTCATCTATTTTGCTGAAATATCAAAAAAGAAAAAAATAAATCAATTCCAACAGAAAGGTACTAATAGGAACTAGCAAAGGTCACACCTTTCCATCCTGAAGCAATGTCCTTGCAGATCCATAGGAATGAAAACATTTGTTTGCAATTAATCAAGGGATCAAAAAGAAATCTTGATTTTATTTCCTGGCATGCCAGAACAACGCTGCTATCAGTCACTTCATGTCTGCAGTGGGCTAAGGGCTAAATAAAGCTACTTTCAAATTACGGACATTTACCAAAATAAACAAACGTATTCATTACACAGCAGGCAAGGAGAAAGAAAGGAAAGACTGAGGAAGAGAGCTCCTTATATCTATTTATTTATTTTTTTCATCTCTAAAAGTAAAAGGTTTTTAGAGTGCAGAAATGCAATTGCTACATGCACCATGATGGATTAGCTCTGGTAAACTGAAATAAATAGCCATTCATCTTACCGCTCGTGTCGGCACTGGGTGCACCGTGTACAGAACTAAAAATGAAAAGCCTACAGACAACCCTAACCTGGGGCCACACACTAGGAACATTTGCAAAACAGCTTTGGTACCAGAGCTAACTCTGAATGTCCTTTTGGAGCCTCAAATCAGTTCTATTTGAATCAGCCACTCTATGGTTCTTCTCTCTGTATGAATAGCCACACACATGTCCACAGTCATCCATCCTGGAAGCCCTGAGAGTTTTCTCTCCACTCAAAGCATCTCAGGAGGTGTGCCCTTAGAAAACCCTTTCTCTACTGCCATACTACAACTTCCACACTACCACCACCAAATGCTGTGGCAGCATTTTGCACAACTAGCTTTTAAAGTCTCTTCTAAAAATTGAGATGAAAATATTTCTTGAAAAAGCAAGTTAAAGTATCTAAGTCTTCTCACACACCTAAGCCTTATACTGCCACAGTTTTACTGATCAGGGATATATTCTGCAAAAGACAAACAGCACTTTCGCATTTACGGCAAGAGAATTAAGAGAAGAAATTAGTCCTGCTGGAATTTGAACTTTTGGTTCCAGGATGCTTTCCATTTTGATGCTGAGAGCCCTGAGCCCGAGTCTAATATTTCATTTTCATCTTCTCGTGGAGAACAAAGGGCTTGAGAAAGACCAGATCTTCAGCAGCTTATGCCAGGGTCTTTAAAAAATTTCAAGGACATCATCATCACTAGCAGAGAAGCAAATGTGCAAAAATAAGGATTCAGCTGAACAGAAAGTTGAGAGCATGGATATTGAGCAACTCAGCTGTGGCAACATATTTTCTCTCTGGAACAGCCAGTAGTGACTTGCTATTCAACAAGCCACACAGTCACTCTCACTTTACTGATCCCTGAGACATGCAGCAAACACCCCCTCCTACCTTCTTCCCCAACAGGTATCATTAAACACCTTCAGGACAGAACTGTTCTGTTGTTTGGGTTTTTGTTGTTTGAATTTTTTTTTCCAAAGCACCTTGTCCTCTATCTCACACTGGCTTTTATTGCTTAGATGAGAGAAATTTAGTGATTTTTCAGCAGTACAGCAATTACGATCTTGGTGGAGTCTATACAGGCAGGAGGTCACTAACACCTGAGCAAATCTGATTCCAAACAGCGTATCTCCATCCACCCGAAACAGATGAGAACTGCAGTTGCCTCAGGCTGTTCATTCTGTACTGTCTTGCATGGGTGGAAGCATACGTTTCTCTTCCTCACCAGTGAGTGTCAGAAATTCCTCTTTCCTAAATCCCCTGTCTACAGCACCAATGGTACAGGTGCAGTTGTCCCATCCTCCTCTCCTCTGCTCTGTGAGAGGAGGAATGAAAGGAGCTCAGACGCTACCATCAAGAGCTGCAGAAAGATATAGGGATTTCAGAAAGAAAACCGTCCTCCCTAAGGGTATAAAAGTGCTACAAAGTCACATTGTGAAGCACTAAAAGAGACCTTGTTTGACATGCAGAGTAATCAAAGAAAGAAGAGAGCTCTGCCCACAGAGAAAATTGGAAATGAAAAACAGCAACAGAGAAGGTGCCATGTCTTGTGCACTTGAAAAAATAAGTCTGTTTTCTCTCTTTCAGCTCCAGACCCTGAAAAAGGTGATGGAGCTCTAGAGCCACAGGTGCATCAGCACTCTACAGCAAGAGAGGCCCCCTGTCCACATCCCATGCCTCCAGTCTCCTAACAATAAAAAAATTCAACCATCCCACAGTGATGAAATACTGAATATTTCCTAAGGCACAGTATCCTAATATCCTCCTGTTATCCCTCCTCCTCTGAACAGAGACTCAAATGAGGGTGGCATGAATGATAACATGTAAGATGTAGATAATTATTTACATGTAGAAACTCTGCTTAGGATACACAGTTCCTGCTAAGCTTGATTAATATTATTTTAACCTACAGCTGTACAACTGCTAACATGGTTTTGGCGTGTATCAGCTTCAGTTCACATATTCACCTAGCACTAATTATTAGTGCATTTCAGCACTGACAGACAGCTGCCATTAAATACACCTCAATACCTGTACCACAGATGCTTAACACACTCAACAAGATCCCACACGCCCACAATCCAAAAGACACATGTACAAAAAGCTCCAGCAGATAAAATTCTAAAACTTATCAGCTTCAGAACTGAGTGCGTGCCCAGCTGTTGCATCCCTGTTAAATGCTCTGATTACACAAACTTTTGCCCAAAGGTAGCTCTGGGCTCCTCCCAGAAGCTAGGATCTGCTGAACAAATATTAGTGAAGCTCTCAAAAGAAATAATTGAAAATGCCAAATCACCATAAAACCGAATTTCTTGAGTCTGTTCTTAGATTTTCTCTTTGGCTCAAATGCCCTTTTCAAAGGGAGGCATCACCAGCCTTTGGATTGAACAATGATGAAACACTGGAACTGTTTGTAGGCCCTGATTTTGCCTCCAGGTGGATACAGTAGCAGGGGACAATTTCCCAATGAAAAGGTGCACTCCATTTTTGACCTTCCTTTCAATGAGACAACGTACATCTACTAGGAAAGACGAAGTTAATCCTTCCTCACACAACACGACGGATAACTGATTGTGCCCATATGGACTAAAGAGTCTCCCATGGCCATCAGTCTACTCCTTCACGTAACAATAAGCCTGTCATTCACCCAGTAGCTTTTAATAATTATCCAACATTCATTTTATCTGAAACCCATGTAATGCACCATCACACATCTGTCTCATTTCAACCCAGAGGTGGATACATTGCTTGAGTACAGCTCATAAATTGCTTCAGGCTCTCTTCCAGTAGAGGTGCTAGACGAAGTTATCATTAGCCTGGACAGTGCCAACCACCACCAACAGTTAAGGCTAGCACTTCTGCCTGTCAGAACACAGCCCTCACTCCTTCACACTATAACACCACGTCTGTCTTAACACAGGAGCCATCATGCTGCCAGAGAAAAAATTCAATGTGATGACCATTCAAAGAGCTCAGAGATTTTGCTGGGACATAAAGCATACCCTCAAGCAGCACTAAAGACACACAGGGTTGCCTCATTAAAAAGAGGGATGACCTCAGAAATATCGATGTGCCAGACAGCTACTAGCAAGCACAAAATGAAGGGTGGCCAGATTTTGCCAGCTGGCTCTAAAGCAGCTGCTTAGGATAGGACACAACTTTGAGATGATGGCAACTGGGAGTAGCTAGCATGGCCCTGCAGCCTGAAAAGATAATGCTTCCTGTGGAACTTCGTCCAAGTGTACGGTTCAGTCTACTGAACAAATAAACAATAATCCATAGGAGAAACAGAGAGGTCTTCAAATCCAAAGGACAAGAGGAGGAGTCTACAGTAAGTTCTTGCTATTTACAGCATTTCTCTGCCAGCAGTTCCATAAAACAATCTGCTCAGAAAAGCTATTTGTTTCATCATGTAGCTTTTCTTTAGGTTGGATTTCCAACTCATGACTAGTAAAGCCCGTTTTTAAGATGTGGAACACTCACTTAGCACCACATAACCCTTCTCACCATATGAGCTGTCACAGGTCATCATATTCCTTTCCCATACAAAGCATTTCACAAAGAGCTTATAGTAGCATTATCCCCGTATTACAGCTATGCAAATTGAAGATCAAATTACTGGTCCAATTTTCGGGGGAGCTGAAAAGGTACATTGTTCCAGGGACATAGACAGGACACTGAAATGCAAACTGTGGGGAGGGAAAAAATCTCTTCAACAAGAACATGCGGTACTTTTATTGGACTTTTTCATCCAATGACTTCCAACAAAATGACCAGAAAAGTAGAGAGCTGTTATTTTGTATGATGGATAATGAGAAAAAAGAGAAAGTAAATTGGTATTCCTAAATCATGTAAAAAGTAAATGGGAGTGCTAATAATAAGCAATATGTTCCCCAAAATTTGTCTCGGGCTCCAAATGGATCATGCTGCCTTGTTTTGACCTAAATGCTGAAACTAAATTTCTTTTCCTCGCATCAAATCCAAATCAGAATATGTATTTTTTTTATGGCGAGTAGCAGTAGACAAGACTTCAGTCCGTGCTTTTACAAACAAAATGGCTGCTCAGTGATATATTGC
This sequence comes from Burhinus bistriatus, assembly GCA_013397275.1. Taxonomy (NCBI): domain Eukaryota; kingdom Metazoa; phylum Chordata; class Aves; order Charadriiformes; family Burhinidae; genus Burhinus; species Burhinus bistriatus. The sequence continues at coordinate 8,544 of VYXH01005549.1, read as the reverse complement.
AAGCCACAGTGGCTGCATTTGAAGTGCACGGTTCATTCATATTCTGTGACAGATGAGGAAAACATAGTTTAAATTTGTGATAGTTCTGAAAGAATTTATTTATCATTTGGAAATGGGCAAGCACAATATAACCCTAACCAATGGAGGCCATTTAAAACATCTATTTCACTCAATAATCTTAATTTTAACAGTATAGTGTTGGCCAGCTCCATAAAAAAGAACTGAAAAAAAACAAAGTAAAGGTGCCAGCCACTGAAGCAGGATGATTCCTCAATTCTGAGTACTCCATAGAATACATCATCTCAAAAGGAGACCCGCAGTCTTCCAGGTGCCTCCATACTCCTGGAAGCATTCAGGAGCCAGCATTTCAACCCTGGAACACATCCAAGCAAGACATGAAAACAAAGCAAAGGGAGAGGGAGGTAAAATTCAGGCGAAAATCAGACTTCCACGTCTCCAGCTCAATCTACACACACATTAGTCATATTCTAGTCTCTATGTGCCAGGACACGATGAAACTAATAGCTAAATAAAGTGACAGAAACAGAGATAACCTAATGTTGGTGTAGCTAATGAAAATGTTTCTTTGTTAAAGACAGAAAGAAAATAAAGGTACGGAGAAGACTGTGCTCTCTAAAACTTTCAGTGAGATGTTTTTCTGCATATGGAGAGCTTTAAAATTCTATAATGCTCACGCGGGTGCAACTTGCCTTCAGATTTGAGGCAGCCACATTCAGAGGACACATACTGCATGACCTCCTCCAAATACAACTTTACTTTTATTCTACCTCATTCTTATTATTCCTTAATCTTAAATTTAGGGTGAAGGAAGCTGCTGACTTCTACTGCCTGAAAAACGAAAGCCTGACATTTGGCAAACCAGAGTGCTTCACGTAATCCCTAGAGATCATCAAACTCACTCCATCTTCTGTGCTGCCTCTATTGGGGAAACAAAACTAAAGAACAAAACCCACATGCAATTTGCTTGGTTTGACTGTTTCAAATTTCATTCTTTGAAGCCTCGTAAAGCCATTTGTATGGAAGCAAAAAGAGGGATGCTGTAGCTAAGATTCGGAGTCGCCTTATGGCATAAATCTGGTAGCCTCACATTTTTTATTTGACGCTGGCCAGGCGATAGGAACAAGGACAACCAGCAGAGAACACCACCAAACCTGTACTCTTGCAAAGTTACTCTGGACCTGCAGCAAATGCAATGGGGGTTTTAGCCACTCTATTGCTTCCCCATTCTCAGTCAGTAACAGGATTCCCAATTCATCCCTAACCACCCAGTGCTTAGCGTGGCTAATGCTTTTAGCAACCCATTTCTCCAGGTCATGACAGCCCCTTTGAATTGCAGCCCTGACATTTGGCATATCAATTGCTCCCACTATCTAGTATTGCCTGCAAACTTAACGAGAGAGATTATTCCATCCTATCACCTCAGTTATTAGTGAAGGCGTTAAGCAATATCAGCTCCAGCACTGACCCCTCAGGAACACCACTGTCCTATGCCAAAACACAGGCTTTTTTCCTCCTTCAGCTTATTGAAGAATTAGCTCTATGTGGGGAAGACCCACAGCGCTGGCATGAAGAGATAACAGACACTGATTTGCTGACATGTTGGACCCCAGCACACCTTTGCAGGAGAAGAAACAGCACAGATCAAGTCCACTTCATAAGTTTATTAGTTATCAGACACCAATGTCAGTTGTCGCTGGCCACATACTCCTAAAAACGTAATGAAGCTTTTTCCAAAGAAGTAATGAGGAAATCTGGACTCTGACAAGAGCCATTAATTATAGAGTTAATAAAAAGGCCCTACATTATTTATTCCAAGCTCTGCATCAGGAATGCCACTTTCTCAACCAACTTGAATAGGCTTTTCCTTAAAGTGAACACTTGCTACCATAATATACTTATTATGAATAGATCATTGGCATTATTTTACATTTTTCAAAGTATATCAAAATGTATTTGGAAACATCAGCAATCAAATGTCCCTGTGAGGAAGAACTGTAGTGTGAGCTCCAATTGTTAAAATGCAACCACTTCTAGAGTTGAAAATGATACTTTAATTACACTATTCACACCAAAAAATTCTGATATTACATGCTATTGTCCATCCCATCCAGAAATGTATTAAAAACTCTGTAATGTGTATTTAATTAAAGCAGTTTATAATCAGACAACAAACCCTCACTCTAACTGCTTTTGAAGAAACAATGAAAACAACTAGTCACAGAATGATCTGGTCAGTTACTGCCCTGTGGACTCTTTATACTAGGAAAGAAATGGGAAAATTTAATCAAGCAGAAGTCTTCAAATTATAGTTTGGAGGTCTGAAAAGAATATGCAGCATCTTTAAAAGAAAAGAGAGTATGTCTAATCTGAGACTCCAGCACTTGGGACAGGGATACAGCTAGGCTTTAGAATGAAGTCTCATCTCAGAGCCACATCTGAGTTCAGAACACTCTCTACAATGTTTTAATATAGCATTTGCTGGGCCAGCAATTAGGGCAATTTGCGATGCATTTCTTGTATTGTATTTTTATTGTTCGTAAATAGCAAGTACCATGGTTTTATTTTGTTATGTTTCTGCTCTGAGAAAATTTGAAGCAATAAAACATGATTGATTGACATTGTGTCTCCATGCCACAACACTGCACCATGGAGTCGTGCCACCTGTCACCACTGCTGGCTACAGGAGACTGAGCACTGCACTAATGTTTCCCCCAATTATCCATGGCTCACCGGCCAAAGCCCTTCACATTCCCAATTCCACTAAGGATAACCTCCTGTACAATTGTACTGATGGGAAATGACAGATTAGGAGGGAGACCACATGATTTTCAGCCTGAGCTCTAGCAAGTTCTTGCTGGATTGTTCTCAAGTCTGCATGCTCCAGGCTTTCCTGGCAGCATCCTAAAAGGCATCTCAACCCTCACACTGCAGGAGAGGCCTGCAATTTCAGGCTACTGAGGAACCAGCTGAGCCAGAAAAGAATAGTGATCCCAACCCTGACCCTCATTTACAGGCAGAAGTAGATGGCGAAGCTATGTGAAGGAAAAGGTTGATAGAAGAGATTTCTGTCTCAAAAGGGAATCAAGGAATTTTCAGAGTTGGAGGTTGAAACTGATTTGCCAGCTATCAGTGCTTTCTAAAACCATATCCCTATGGAAATACCAGAGGCAGCAACAAAGAATTATGATCAGAAAGAATTTGCATCATGTGTACCTCGGTGAAAAGGGAGGCGGACTGATCTTGGGATCCTGGCCTGCCTCTTAGTTATGTGGCAGGTGCACTTAGCAAAGTGTCACTTCCTGCCCCATGCCTCAGCTTCCCTGACCACAATTATGGAAGTTATAACACTTAGCAATTTTCCAGTAGCACTGAGAAATCTATTAATTCACCCACATAAAAGAAAGCTCCTCAAATTGTGCTCCCTTGCAGAAGAACCATGAATGGCTTCAATCCTGGTGCCTTGTAAGAGCACTGACACAACACCCACCAGCAGCCCAAGAATGGCTATATCCCACAACTCTCTGCTAAAAAGGGCTGTACAGAGATGTTCTTTTAGCAGAGGAGGTAGTGAGATGTGCTGGCATGGAGCAGCTTACTTGCATTAAAGCCTTTAAGTGACCAAAAGGGGTGATGGGCACCACAGAGTACCTAAAAGGGGTGAGAGCCTTAAGGAGCAGCTGGGTGCCAGCCACTCTGCAGGCACAGCTTGCAGGGCCAGCAGGTTTCCCTTCTGTGCAGCCCCTGTTCTCAACCCCTCTCTGTCAGACGTCTCGCAGCTAGTGAGGAAATGCTGGCTCAGACTCACTGGGGACACAATGGCAACAGTAAAAAGCAAACAAGGTATTCTGCTTCAGAAAAATGTAATTAAACAGTCCTCATACCAGCCACTTTTTCTCATGCTCTGCATCCATTGTTCACAGAAAAAAAGAAAACCCCCAATACATTCTTAACACCATATTAAGTTTTATGTCCATTAAATTTTACCTGCAGAAAATAAAACAGTTTGTCTGGTTTCTGCCTTTTCATAATGCATTTTTATGCCTCTAGGTCTCTGCCTGTTTAGACTCTAGGGGCTGTAAAAAGTATTCTGTACACCATTACCTGGATAAACATCCTATAAATTACAACTGATATTTATCAGCCTCGTGGCAATTTCACTACATTAGAAATAGTACAAGATCGTATTTAGATAGATAAGATATGGGTAAAAGATCAGCATACATAGATGTCTAAAAAAAATCCATGTCCTGCTGTTCTAGACAAAATACATACACACATGACTTTAATTAACTTTTCCCGCATTTGGAATTCCACCAGGATACAAAGCTGCCGGGATCATTAAACCCAATCATATTTTCAGCCCAGCCTGATATTTCACTAGAACCATTCAAATCAATTTACCCAACAGAGACATTTGTCCCTGGTCTGTCACCATGGCCTGTACTGAGCGTCCTGCACTTCTTTATCTTTTGGCAGGGCCATCATAAGCAAGCGACACAGAGGGTGATGTATGGGAACTCAAATAAGTTATAAATCCTCCATCCCTTCATAAGCCATCAGCCTGAGTGAATTTACTCCAGCCAGCATTGGCAAAGACTTCCTCACTGCTCTCAGGAACAAGGCAGCTTTAAGATAACATGTTCTTCAAGGTAAAGTTCCTTGTCGCTTTTGGGAAAAGAAGGCACTGCAATGGGAAGGAATGACCAAAGCCCACATCCCCAAAAGGCAGTGATGTGCCTAAATATCAGCAAGTCTCTTCCATGTATTCAGATGCTTCTCAAAACTTTAGAAACTCAAACTAAGAGTCCCCCTCATCAAAAATTTAAGAGCACAGTTATTCCACTGAGAAAGCTTTGCTTTAAGAGACTACCATTTTAAAACACCAAGAATAAAACAAACAAACAAAAAAAACCCCTCACTAACAAAAACCCTAACCCAAAAAAAACCACCATGCAAATACAAAACCATGCCTTTTTGAAGAGTGGACAGTTGCCTTCGGTTCAGGATAAAGAGGAAAAAAAAAAAAAAAGACTGAATTATTTTAAAAATATAAAGGAGCAGTGAAAGATATACAGAGCATCACTCTCCTTTTTCATAGCATCTGCGTGGGGTTTCTTGCAAGGTCTTGTTGAACATACTTGAGGATGGCACTGGTATATATTTCCCTGTCACGTAGATGAAAGCATAGTAATTGAAGAGTTGAGTAGCCATTTAGATGGCTAATGCAAGAATCCTTGAGTGGCACAGTACACAGCTGGTCAGCTGGTCCGCTGGTCCAGACTGGTGGAGTGACATCTTCGCTTAAAACACTTGACATGCCAGCATCCTACATTTTAGATACATGCTAATGACATTCCTTCCTCCCTAACGTACCTGAAGGCATCACTGCTGCACCTGTTTATTTGATTGGCAAATATCACAACTGCTAAGGTCCTGGGCCCTCACTGCTTCTCTCCTCCTTTTCAGTGAGCAGTGATATGTACATCAGCACTCAAGCACTATTCTCCATTCAAGGGGCCAGATCCAAGAGGGAGCTTTGCCATGGCAGGTTAGTCTCTGGATGTAAACGGCTACGTGTTTACAACTACCGTCTGTTCTGCAGTTCTCTCTGTAGACAGGCAGTTTATACAAGTGAAACTGTAGCCCTGGCCATTTCCCCGGCACAGCATATACACTGCTCAGCTGATAACTAGTTTGATTGTATGTAAACATGGATTTGATATTCCAAGTATCCAGTTATCCACTTTTTTTGTGATTTTTAAGTCACAAATTATCCCAAAGCTCCTTGATAAGCTAAAGAAAATGTTTAAACACCTTCCCAGCAAAAACAAAATATAGGTGTTTTGCTCCAGAGCCACTTAAAAGCACTTAGTTATGGCAATAAGGTGCAACAACATATAGTGTCAAGTTCAGTGCAAGAGGCACATTGCCTTCTGAAGTTTCCGACAGAGTAAGCAGGCCGTCACGCAAACCTGGCGCATCACAGAGCCAGGATCAATGATTAGATGAACAATGGATCTATTCTGAAAGCTCCGGTACAAGTTTTCCTATCCTGGCATACTGAGGAGAACGTAGATAGGGGTGCTCTCCACCCTCTAGCAGTTCCTTGATTTCAGGCATACAAGACTGGTGTAGTTAGAATAGGGGAGTGGTTCAATTCTGAGCCACAGCCAACATCTTCCAGCCTCAACATCCAGGCTATAAACTTTACCCAGGATTTTCCAGTCATCAGCCTCACAAAAACTGCTTTCCAGACATTTTCCACATGCAATTGCAGTTCAAAGCACAAAACATCAATACAACATAATAAGCATCTCTCTTTTTTCAGATAAAGGTAAGGGAAAACTTTAGTCATTTAAAGCCTAATTTCAATCTGGAAAAAGTTTAGGTCGATATTTATGACCTAAGTCCCTTTCTCCTAACAAGTTCAACTATGTGGCTTTCAAACAGATATCGTTCAGCCCACCCTGCTCTGCTGCCTGCCTCCCTCCCCTGCATCCCCTCTTGAACACGCATGCGCAGACAGACGTATGCACTCATGTCAGTCATTTGATACCATCATAAAAGCAGCAGTCTCTTCTTTCCCATGCACACATCTCATTATCCATCCTTAGTATACATCTTGAGTAATGCAATTTCCTTCAATGTCACCAAGAGAAAGACACTCCTCTGGGACTGTCATTACCATAAACCACAATCTGCTGCCAATTTATATGTCCTTATCCACCCCTTGTTTTAACTTCTTTATAAATGATAACAAAATGTTTTGCATCCCTGGTGCTGCCGCTTAATTTTTACATCTTCAGAAATCTTCTCGCTGCTTTTCCTCTTTCCCCCAAAATGATTTTGCCTCCCTGTATATTCCTGTATCTTTCAATCCCAACGTCACAGCACAGTGCTGTTGCCCTGTCAGTGCCCATCTGCGCTTCCTGGGTTGACTGTTGCTGTACAAACCTACTTCCCTGGTCTGTTACAAATAAACTGACCTCTCCAGTCCACACTAAGCTCTGGCCAGCATCCTCAGAGAGCCTCCTGCTACTGTCAGGTGAAGCAGGACAGACCACTAGAACAGGCCATCAGTATGATCATAGCTGTCCTTTATGAATAAGCCATCTTAAAGCATGACCCTACAGCAGCTCAACAGTTGAACAGAGTTAAAGTTGTTCAGGAGATAAGATCTCTACAACTCGATAGCAGGGACTGCTTTTACTATTTGCCTGTATAGTCCTCCAGCACTAGCGTAAGTTAAGGTGTCACAGAACCACAGGATCACCGGGGTTGGAAGGGACCTCTGGAGATCACTTAGTCCAACCCCCCTGTCAGAGCTAGGTTATGGAAAGAAGTTTGAGTCTTGAAGAGAAGATCTCTGGAAATGACCAATATTTATATTTTGCTAAACAAAAGGAATAAAAAAAACTAGTAAGAAACTACTAGAAGGAACCAAAGAGATTTTTAGGTGTAGGTTTAATAAGATGACAGGTTCAAATCAAACATACTCAAATCAAGATGTGGTCTCTGAGCTGGAGGTTAAGTATCTGAACGCTGACTATCACTAATGTATGACTGTGTCCTCTGTCTATTAGCAATAAGAATCTTGGGTTTTGTGAGTAAGTTGAGAAAAATGGTTTGGAAAAGAAGAGCAGAACCCCCTTGTCAAAGAAGGCACTTGTGGATATAAAACCAGAAACACATGTGACTAAAATCCTAAAACGGGGACTTTTATCTTAGACAGTAACTGAAGTTGCTCAGAAAGGCTAGGAGAATCATTTCATGGAATGCAAGGTGGTTTTTCCCTTCTGCATACAGAGAAAAACCTCTTTATTTTATGAGAAACAGCTACATTTATTTAACTAAGACATTTATTTGCTTTAATTATGTTAATTCATGAGTTTTTAGCAGGTCTCTGCTTCACTAAGATTCCTACCCCAAACTAATTTCGTGAGGTATATTACCAAAAATCAGACAACCTCTGAGAAGAGGTGCTGAAGAATAGAATCAAGAACATACTTCTATTGCTCAGTCGGGGAACAAGCCTATACTCTAAACAAACTGCAGTCCCTCCAGGATGCTGCAAATGAACCCAGGTGGTGCTGTAAGTCTTACTGTGTAAGTCTTTTGAATAGTTTTATGTTTGTGTATGTTTCTGTTGTACACTATTCACATCAGTTCATTGGACTTCAGGGTGGAAAGGCTTTTAAAACATGTCATCCCAAGAGGAAGTCATGCGAAAAAACCCCAGGAGGCCTGTGTGGATGAACAAGCAGCTCTTGGACAATCACAAACTCAAAAAGGAAGCCTTCAGAGAGTGGAAACAAGGACAGGTAGCCTAGGAGGAATAGAGAGAAATTGTCCAAGCAGCCAGGGATCAGGTTAGGAAGGGTAAAGCCCATATAGAGTTAAATCTGGCCAGGGACATCAAGGGCAACAGGAAAAGCTTCTACAGGTACATCAGTGATAAAAAGAAGACTAGGGAAATGTGAGCCCTCTTCAGAAGGAAACTGGAGACCTGGTTACCTGGGATAT
>VYXH01005547.1:71562-105902 GCA_013397275.1 Burhinus bistriatus | reverse complement strand
TGATTCTCTTCTATGATTCTATGACTGTGTTTCCTTAAAGTGCTAAATACTTTTTTGTAGTGTTTGCATACGTGGGCTTTTAAGTGAATGTTCCTAACGACTTTAGCAGAGTGGGTCAAATTTAAATGTTAATAACACAGTGCCTAGTTTTAAGATAGTAGAGTGAGGAGATTTGTACCAGTCTGTTTTCATAAAATGCTAGCCTGGTAAAGCTTATTAAAGGCTCTGAGGGCCAGGTTGGTAAATGGAGTCGGGTGAAATGAGTTGGATGACATGGAGTGCACCAGTGTTACCTGCTGACTGGCATCTGGTAGGCTGCTCGGGAAAAAAAGTGCTTGTGTATTCTTGGCTTGCTCTTACCCTTCTTGCTGGTGTCTGCTTTAGGGTACTCTCAGAAACAGGGTATTATGCTAGATGGGCTTTTGGAAGACCCAGTCTTCTGATTTTTATGTCTCACAGCTATCAGCAGTGCAGATTTTGAAGGAGAGAAGGTAGCCTTGAAGAGAAAGACAACATGAATGTCACAATGTAAGGAATGCAAATATGCTATTAAGGAGTCTTCCACCACCACCTGGTGTCCTTTGAGCATAACAACAAAGCTTTTGATCTGATACATCCAGACCAGTGTCACTTATAATCAGCATATGCTGACATAATTCACTATGTGATACAGCAGGTGGAAGAGCTTTCAGTCAGGAAGGTAAGATACCACAGTGTGTCTAAAATTTCTCTAGAGCTGAAAAGCAAAGCAGGCATTAGAAAAACAATCCAGGTACTCTTCCTCCCTATTTATGGTACTAAACAGTAAACCAAATTGTGTCCATTCAAACATAAAAATAAAAGGCTTTAATTAAAAAGAAGTTACCAACTTTATAGTAGATTCTGCCTAATTTACATTTTATTTAATCAAGACAATCTCTTGAGTCAAAAAATTAGCAATCTTGTTTACTGTCTCAAGACAAATACAGGTGTTGAATGTGTTACTATGGTTTCATTTTACCAGGATATCATGATCTTGCTAAATATGCAGCTGCATAGCTAATAAATGCATGATAAATTTGTTACTATTCAAAAGCTTGATTATAGCTCTGAAAAGCAGTTTCTGAGCTCCTGATTTCCAGATAGGGCAGCAGTTCAGTGACACACCAACTTAGAGTTTTTAATGTCTGCTTTCTCTTAAGCCATAGAATCATAGAATAGAATCATAGAATCGTCTAGGTTGGAAGGGGCCTTTAAGATCATCGAGTCCAACCATTAACCTAACACTGCCAAAACCACCACTAAACCATGTCCCTCAGCACCATGTCTACCTGTCTTTTAAATACCTTCAGGAATTCAACCACTTCCCTGGGCAGCCTGTTCCAGTGTTTTATAACCCTTTCAGTGAAGAAATTTTTCCTAATATCTAGCCTAAACCTCCTCTGGTGCAACTTGAGGCCGTTTCCTCTTGTCCTGTTGCCTGTTACTTGGGAGAAGAGACCAACCCCCACCTCACTACAACCTCGTTTCAGGTAGTTGTAGAGAGCACTAATGTCTCCCTTGAGCATCCTTTTCTCCAGACCAAACAACCCCAGTTCCTTCAGCCGCTCCTCATAAGACTTGTGCTCTAGACCCCTCACTGGCTTTGTTGCCCTTCTCTGGACGCACTCCAGCACCTCAATGTCTTTCTTGTAGTGAGGGGCCCAAAAGTGAACACAGTAGTCGAGGTGGGGTCTCACCAGTGCTGAGTACAGGGGCATGATCACTTCCCTAGTCCTGCTCGTNCAGTTTCTCCAGGAGAATGCTGTGGGAAACAGTGTCAAAAGCTTTACTAAAGTCCAGGTAAACAACATCCACAGCCTTTCCCTCATCTATCAAGCGGGTCACCTTGTCATTGAAAGAGATGAGGTTAGTCAAGCAGGACCCGCCTTTCATAAATGCATGCTGTCTGGGCCTGATCACCTGGTTGTCCTGCATGTGCTGCATAACGGCACTCAAGATGATCTGCTCCATAACCTTCCCTGGCACCAAGGTCAGACTGACAGGCCTGTAGTTCCCGTATCCTCTTTCCAGCCCTTCTTGTGGATGGGCGTCACGTTTGCTAGCCTCCAGTTAACTGGGACCTCCCTGGTTAGCCAGGACTGCTGATAAATGATGGGTAGTGGCTTGGTGAGAACATCTGCCAGCTCCCTTAGTACCCCTGGGTGGATCCCATCCGGCCTAGCTCAGGGGGCTGAGTACTCTGGGTGCAACTGATCTTACTGTTAAAGACCGAGGCAAAGAAGGCATTAAGTACCTTAGCCTTTTTCCTCATCTTTGGTCAGTATGTTTCTGCTCCTGTCTAATAAAGGATGGAGATTATCCTTAGTTCTCCTTTTATTGCTAATGTATTTATAGAAATATTTTTTTATTGTCCTTAACAGTAGAAGCTAGATTAAGTTCTAGTTGGGCTTTGGCCCTTCTATTTTCTCCCTGCATAGCGTCACAACATCTTTGTAGTCCTCATGAGCGGCCTGCCCTTTCTTCCAAAGGCCATAAATTTTCCTTTTTTCCCCTGAGTTGCAACCATAGCTCTCTGTTCAACCAGGCCAGTCTTTTTTTCCCAACGACTTGTTTTTTGGCACATGGGGACGGCCTGCTCGTGCACCTTTAAGACTTCCTTCTTGAAAAACATCCAGCCTTCCTGGACTCCTTTGCTCTTCAGGACTGCCTCCCAAGGGACTCTGTCAACCAGGCTCCTGAAAAGACCAAAGTCTGCCCTCTGGAAGTCCCTGGTGGCAGTTCTGCTGACCCCCCTCCTCGCTTCTCCAGGAATTGAAAACAGGAATTAAAACTTGGTTTTTGTTATCAAGGTTAAAAGCAAGGTGATGAATCATGTGAGGGCAACTAGTGGTGTTGGAAACTTGTAAGCACTTTTAAAGAATTGGTCAAGACTGATGACTGCCATACAGCTTCTCAGGCGGGGGGGGCAGATTGTGTAGTACAACTGGAAAAAAGTGTGCTACTGCACAAACTTGCAAATTAGTTCAATACGGAAAAATATCCTGTTGGAGGAGTAAGGGTGTGGAAACTAGAGAGACAATAGATAGCATGTAACTAAATCCTGTATCAATTTTGACATATTGGTGAATGACTTTGGCAATGTATTTCACAAAGAAACTTGTCAGTTCATAAATTAGGACAACATTTAGCACAGATGTTGTTCATGGAAAACATCATGCTTCCGTTTTTATGTTTCCATACTATGTTACTGAGTGTGGCGAGTGCTCTTCTGCAAAGGTGTTGGACATGTTGATCAGATATGTTTTGACATGCTGTGGGAATAGCATGACGCAAGAAACCAGTTATCTCTGGTCATAGACTAATATGAGATGTGCAGAAGTACAAGTCCTCTTCTCTGCCTTTCCACCCTAAAATTTGCACGTTCCCAAGTATCTTATCCCAAAATAATTTGGAGACAAGTGTGTTGGAGACAAATTGTGCTAAAACTTTATGTATGTTTAATTTAGGTTAGCCTCAGCAAGGGTACAGGTTCTTCAGAAGGCAGTAAGAAGTATTATTTGAATGGTAGATTTCACAGGAGTAAAGAGTAAAGAAAATGGAGTTTAAGAAATGCTGCCAGATAAAAATAAAATAATACAACAATGGAGAAAGATCTGGCCATTTTCAGCTACCATGCTGTAAGGTTTCCGATTATATCCTGTATTTAACACCCCAGTTCTTGACCAGACAGGAGTCTGACCTAAGTCAACCCCACCATTTTTTTGCATGCTAATGGATAGACTAGGAAGACTGTATTTTGCATGTACTACAGAGACACATACACACTTTTATATGAACACATGTGAAGTTTATCCCAGAAATGTTTTGGTGACATCCAGAAATGGTGTCTGGTTTATGATTTGAAAGAAATTGTTTGCAATTCAGTCTGGTTTACTTGCTTCATTATTGCAAAGGCATTGTTTGCCTTGTGTGAGAAGTGTTCTACATGCAAGGTCTCAGTGAATTGCTCCAAAGTATTGATTAGAATTTTGCTGTAGGCTAATCATTCTTTGCTATAACCATGCCATAGAAAATGGATCTACAAATGAAAATGTAATCTCATCTGCATCTATTTCTTCCTCATCCTGATACTTTTTGTCTGTCTTCACTGTTGTTCTTGAAACCTTCCCTGCCTCTGAAAACAATTCCTTGTGTATGTCTGTCAGAAAAACCGTACAAGGTATTTTCCCTTCCTTTTGGATTCTTTTCTGGGAAGAAACAAGTCTGATACTGATGCTATGTGTGAGTGTGAGCACGAGAGATCAGTGTTGACCACATGCAGTCATTTTAGAATGATGAATAGCAAGCAAAAACTTACCATCTCTTATTTATGGCTTAAACACTTGATAGTATTTGCCTCCAAATGACTACTCTTCGTTTGTGGTGAGGCCTGGAATATTTTTTTAAACAAAGAAAATGGATTTTCTGACCTGTACAGGGAAAAAAGTAATTATTTAAGTCCATTTTCACCTGTGCTTCTCACGGTCTCAGCCCAGTTTACCATGTATTTCCCTTTGGGCTTCTGATTTTTGTGTTGGAATAAATAGTTTTAGGAGTTAGCTTATTAAATGTGTCAAGTAAACTGCTGAAAGGCTTTGTTATAAGATATCATTACAGAATTCTAAAGAAGATCAGAAATGGTGTTTCTATCAGTGCTTGATTTGGGAAGCTTGCCTCCTTAAATTCTTAAATAGCCGATGTTTGGCACAAGTTAACACAAATGTAACTGTCCAGCTGTAACTGTGCTACAGCCATGTGTAGTCAGGATGATGTCTCTGCCTAAGGGCTCAGAAAAAGATGCCTTTTACAAGTTTAGGGGCTTGTACTCACTCCTGTGGAAGGGTTTTTCTTTCTGTTTGAGTACTGTAATGCTCTTTTGTTGTGGTGTTTCTGGATAAGTTGATGAATGGTCTGAAATTTGAGATAGATTTTCTCCCTAAATTTCTTTCTTATGAGTTGAGTTCTCTGATTATACGCTAGTAATAACTAAACCATGACAACAGCAAATGGCTGTTGTGCAACCTGTCATTTGGAGGTAATTACAGGGGAAAAAGGAAGGGTGCTACATGATGGGTCATAAACTCCTTCCCATGGCAGGTATCCTCAGGAGTCAGTTAAGTTACAAATCCTTGAAAAATTTGCATGAGAGAAGGAGAGGCAGGCAGTAAAAAGGAACTCCACATCTCCGTAGGAGTGTGAAGAAGGGATTCGGTGCAAATCAACCAGAGCCTGGTAGAAATTTGAATGCCACATCCAGATCTGTGGCTCAGACCTGTTGCCCACCTTGCTGTGGGAAGGGGTTGTGGCAACAGCAACAGCTGCTTCCCAAAGCTACAGGAGGACCTTCACTGGGGTTCTGTGCCGGGGGAGAGGATGCTGTCTGGGGATCAGAGCAGGGATGCTAGGCCAAGCCTGCTTGTGGTACGAACAGAGAATCTCATTTTAAGTGCTATAAATGGCCTAGCATTTAGCTGCAAGAGGTTCAGGTATTTTGAGATGATTTGTTTTGTATCTGTCCTGTAGTTCTAGACAGCTGTGTTTTTGAAAGCTCTCTATTCCATGCCTCTGATGGGACTTAGCCAGCATCTGGAACTGAGAGACAAGAAAAGGAAGGACAGGCTTATGCATATTTCCGTTTCCTCTGGAGATTAGGAGTGTCACTTTTGGTGTATTTCCAGCCTTTGATACTTTCAAAGCAAAAGTTGTCCCGTGTGTTTTAGACAGTGTATCAGGTAAAATAAAAATGTCTTTCAATGATCTAGCTTCTCACTGTGTTTAATATTTAAAAATGCTAATGCTGCTACATTTCTATTTAAAAATCAAAAGGCACCTTTTCCCCACCATGTATTTTTAGAGAAAATCTCTTAAATATGAAAAAAGGATTATTTAAAAGGATAGTTGGATTAAATAGAATTACATCCACAGTGTTGAAATGGCCTAGTGCTCCAGGTCCCACTGTACGTCCTTCGCACCTACAACCCCTATGGTACTTTTAAAGCATGTTCCTTTATGAAATACACAGTCTTTCGAAGAGGAGACACGTCCTCAGAAAGGCTATGGAGTTATACACAACTTTTAAACATTACACCTGCTTGCCAGTGTCAGAATACTTAAGCTGCTTGCCCAAAAGTGCCCACTTAATTGCAGAATTAATGCACATTTTTTAGTAGTGGAATAACTTGTTTCTAACTTGCAAAATGACACTTTCCCTGATTTACTTGTTGTATTTTTCCATTAACTGTTGTGATGCTTAAAGCTGGGCATTGATCTGTGACACATTGTTTTTAGCTAGCGTGTCACCTGAATATATGAAAGACACGTTAGTTCTGGACTGATTAGTCATTCTCACTGATAGAGACAAAAGATTTAACTGCTTTTGACGTCAGCCAAATTAGTGCACGCTACAGTTCTTATCTGCTGTACAGCTCAATTTGCTGGTTACATTAAAGCTTTAAAAGGCTCCTTAAATCTCTTCACTAGACAAAAAAAAAAATCTATTATTTGTCTCTTTAGAGTGTAAAAAGAGGCAATAATAAAGCACCGTAATCCTCCTTGAGTGTAAATTGCGTAATTACTGGAATTTTATTTGCGTAGTGACTGCTTTGTTGTTGTAATCTGAAATTGCTGGTCTTTTTTAACAAACAAGCTAAGCCTACCTACTGCTGATCACCCATGAAGCCCATTCTTCACAGTATTTGACATGAGGTCTGCACAGATACAAACTATTACTGCTGCTCACATTTGGCAAACAGCACTCTGCCTGCTCGCAACCACTGTAGAAAATGAGTAATGGCTATTAATAAACTTCATTGTTCTGTTTGCAGTAAGGATAGGGATCTCATAGTAATTGGACAATCACGCTGCATTACAAGAGTCTTACTCGAGGAAAACTGAAGGAGAACTTACCCTATGGCGGTTTGCCACTAATGGGCATTAGGTTTCATCCACTCTCCACGAGCTACCACAGGCTTTTGAAGAATCAGGGAAGGTATAAAATTAAAGTAATATTTCTTCTGAAGGATTCTAGGAGAGATTAATAGAATACAAATGACTCTTGCTCTTTTTAAGGAAGTGTTCTGCTAAACTGTCTCACCAAGATTCAATGTGAGGGATACGTGACAAACAGAACTAATTTCTTGTCGTAAAGCCTCCTAAGTAGGCAGACCTGTGTGTAATCTTACATTAACACTGGTAATGACTAATGTCTCCTTAAAGTTTTGCTTGTCTCTCTGGTCAGGAGGTTGCAGGGGTGGGGGGAAGTCACTGCCTAGAATCATTAAAACTTTACTCAGGCTTTCTGATATAATACACGTGTGTTTAAATTGAAATGAAACAACAAAACATATTAGATCATGGATCCAATTTGTACGCTGGAGGCCACTAGCAGTTTGTGAAGTCTTTTTATGTGGTCCACAAAAGAACTTTCTCCTTGCAGCCATCTTACTGTAGATTATTTTTGCTATGCTGGTTTCCAGCCTGAGCTCCCAGCTAATAACTGAAACACCACAGATGAAGCTTTGGGACTCTTACTGATATTTTCTACTTGGAGATGAAGATGTCTGTAACAAAATGTATACCAAAGTTGGACTGTATCTTGCATTATACAGGCTGTCTAGAGTCAGTCCGGGTGTTTCTGCTTCTGCTGAAATCAGTGAGGGTTTTGCTGCTGATTTTTGACTGGGTCATTGTGGATTTCCCACCATTCCCATAGGTATGGAAAGCCTTAACTTCTCCCTGTGATGCTATGCTGGAAATAATTTGCAAGTAAAATGTTTAGGGTTTGCTCTGTTCAACCTTAAAGTATTCATGTATTTACAAAGTACTCTTTTTGTGGAGTAATGTGAACGCTTATGCATTGGCCATATTGGTGCTGAAGAGCTATACGGCACTGAGCAGGAACTCTGGATAGAGGCATCCAGCACAGGCTGAATGCTGTGGTAGCTTTGGTTATTCTAATAATGGAGGAAACCAAAAGGCAGCTTGGTACTGCTGAATCATGCCAGGAAGAAACAGAACAGAAGTGCAAAATGTTTTATCTAAGCATGAAGTGTTAATATTCCAGTATGTCCTTAAGCAAGTGTCAGAGAATATGATAAAGATATCTTCATGTATATACAAGTCCTGCTTATTATTGCTGTAACAAGAAATTGCTTGTCAAAGACAAGCATTTGACAGTCTTCATATTTTCTCTTTCAAATAACTTTGGTTTTCTTTTTTACTCTTAGTTGTATTTTTACATTGAGATGAAAGAAAGCTGCTACTACTAGTTTGCTGTGTTGCAGATGGTTAAAACTTAAAATCAAAGCTCACAAACAAAAGGTAGTCCATTGAAGCTTGAGATCTAGGCTTAATCAGGTTCTTAAGATCTTGATGTTTAAAAGAACATTGCCTTCAATTAAACAGGAATTTTCTCATTGGGTTGAGCCAGGGATTGTTTCACTGTACGTTGCATGGTAAGAACTGTTTTGGTTTTGAATAGGAAATAATAGGATTTGTTATTGTTTCTCTTGAAGGCATGCCAAAAGAGCTGCATATATGTATCTTTTCCTGATTCCAATACCATATTAGTGAGCAGACTGTAAAATCCTTATGTGGGTGGAATTCACCAAGTGTCTTGCAGTAATTGAAAGGCTGAGTGAAAAATGAGAGGTCCAAGAACATACTTGTATGTGGCAAAAGAGTCCCCAGAAAATGTTGCAATATAACTTTCAAGGCTCAGTGTCCAAAAGTATATTCCATAGTTCGGGTAATAAACCCAAACAGGTTGTTGTATTGGACTGCATCGCATTTTTCTGGGTTATCTGCCTTGTCATTCATCTTCCCATCTTCATTTTAAAACCTAACAACGTTAAACAGTCTGGGTTTTTTAGCTGCATATTTTCAGTTTGCGGTATATTTATCTCTACTGTCAAGTATATTGTGAAAATTTAATTGTTGTTTTTCTATTTTAAGTTATGCATCTGCTTTCTAAATAGTATATCCTAGCATGGTGGCAATTACAGTATTTAGGAAGAAATGTGCTGATTGCCACTGAAGAGACAAGCTTTGCTATGAAGGTGTAGGTTTCAAGTAAACTTGTAGAAGACAATGTGTCTGAATCCGTGCAAGCTATAGGCAGGCAAAAGTGTCTTTTAAAAATATGAATGGCTTTCTCAGATCTTTATTTAATAATGAAGATGATGCTGAATCAATTGCTAGCTGTCACTACTTGAAAAATACTTATTCTACTTCGTAGGCATACCGCCTGTAGGGGATTTGCTTTAGCAAAGTTTTATAGTTCATTAAATAATAGAACTTAGCAAAGTCTATAAGGTTTTGTATCTGCTTTTCCTGTAGTAATCTTAATTCTTCAGACAAGACTCTAAAACATGTTTCAGACTTACATTGCACGCCTGTAATTATTTGTAATTTGGAAACTTTCATCTTTGAGAGATTGCCAGCCGGGGAAGTTGCCACAGGCAGCGTTGGAAGAAAGATGAGCAGAAATAGGAGCATCAGGAAAAGTTGTCTAGAACTGCTAAATGGTAGGGTATCTGTCAGGATTTCTCTCTTCACATAGTCTCCTGGGCATCCTCGCTATAAGATGTTGCTTGAGAAAGAGGGACAGTTAAGCAAGTGAGTATTATGTTGGTGAAAGCAGCTGTCGTTCAATGACCTTTCAGTCTCCAGTGCAAAATGTTCTGGTGTGGAGACACTTAGTCAGCAGCTCACCAGCAAAATGCCAGATTTAATTGCAAAGACTGCTAATTGAACTGCTGGTCTTGCAAACACTGTTCTATGGTTAAATAGGATGGGCTTGTCTGACTGAGGATATGTGACTGAAGTAGACTTTCTAACATCAAGTTTAGCCACATTTGTAAAAGGAAGGGCTGAGAACAGTTGTTGAAACATTGCAGCAACTACAATGCTTCTTTTAAGAGATGGTAAATACCCAGAGGGCACAGAGTACTGAAGCTGTAATAAATAACTCACTTGTTGGATTTCGTCACCAACATAAGTGGCAAGTAGTCTTACTGATTTGAAGAGATCTAAGTACAGTTATTGTATTGTTTGCTAAAGTGAAATGTGGGATAGTGCTACTGGTTGAACTCCTTTCCTGTGTGTAGGAATTACACCATTCCTTTCTGTGTTCAAATGTATTCATGTTCCAGTGGTAACATGGCTGTTTTTAAGGTGCCTAGGTGTCTACAGTACAATACAGCCCCTGGGCGCACAGTATCACATTTACCTGTCTCCACCTACCTTGCTGACTTTGAACTCGTCACAAATGGCAAACTATCCCGCTAGATCCATCCCCCTGAAGGTAGAGCCCAAAGTTAGAATCGTGCCACTATCCCTCTGCATGCTGCTAGTGTGAGTTGTTGTCAAATTGTGCTTTAGCTGCTGCAAAATTGGTTTATTAGTCTTTGATAGAACTGACACAGACAAGCAAATGTTCTCAATTCTTAAATAAAAATATTGACACTTTTGGGAACACAGGTGATTCTAGTACCAGATCTCCAGAATTATGAAATGTTGCCATTGTGAGTGATGGATTTTTTTTTGTCTGTTCAAAAATGTGCAGAATATACCCCATATTATCCATAAGAGCTCTCCTTATGTCCTTTCCCTATTATAAATGTTTTCCATATATATGGCTGACATATGCAGTTATTTTGAGTTCACTAAGAGTGTTGGATATATGCCAGTCTTGATAGCTAACCTGTTACTTAGTACAGAAGAGATTGTGCTTTCTATATGGGTTTTCCCCACATAGTACTTTATATCCTGTAACAAACAAAAATCCATTGAAATCTTACTCTCTCTAGGCCCTTAGACTGATCAGAACCCTGATGGTGCATGTAAGAGACCTGTACAGGTGCTGCACTTGTGAAAGTAATTATTTCTTGCTCTTTAGGGAACGTAGGTTTGATTCTTTTCTCTCATCTAAGTGATTTCAGGGCAGTAACTCTTTTTTTTTTTATTTTATTTTATTTTTGTCTCGAGGAAGACCAGAGGATAGTTAGCCCCCACTTCTTTCTCTGAAGTGTCCCGTCTTTAGTCTATGCATAAGGCTTTTCAGAGTGGTGACGTCCCATGTACTTGCAGTGGGTATCTTTGCCAAAATGCATGGTTAGTCAAACGTTTCCCAGATTATGCTACATGATGCCAAGGACAACAGCATCCTGGCCTCTATCAGGAATAGTGTAGTGAGCAGGATACTTAATTTTTAATGCTGTAAATCATTTGGAATGAGGCCTTGTTGTGAGATGGGGATCCTTTAGCCAGCACAATGGAATCATGGTCCCTAATGCAGCTAATGAGTAGCAGTTTTCATCTAGGTAGGTGTGGGGTCAGATCCTTAAGCGACATAAGATGGCATAATTTCATTGAATTCAAAAGTTGTCTACTAAAGGCTCATACAACTCCTCTGTTAGGGAACCTGAGTTTAGACCTCAGTTAAAGGAAGGCACAGGCTTGCAAAGTGGGACCGTAAACAGTCCATCGGATAACATGTGCACATAGGGCTGACCAGGGTGGGTATTTGGATGGTGATGCTTAGGAAACAAGAGTTTGTTACTGCATGCCAATCTGTAGCTCCACTGGGAGCCATCCTGTCTGCTGGCCTGTGAAGGCTCAGGGCATGTGGCCAGGAAGACATGAACCAGCTGCTAGGAGGAGGTCTTGACTGGTTTTTGATCCTAATTTTGTATTGGTATGTGCCAGCCTGCAATAGGCAGATACAGTCAGAAAACTGTGCTCTACAGCACTGTTAAGCGGCAAGTGACAGGCACCAGATTTCAAAACAAGGACAGACTATAAAGAAATTGGACAAGTGGAAATCTTAGAGCAAGTCCAAAGTATACATGATACAAGGGGGAAACAGATGACTGGCTCCTCTGGTACCCTAATTGCAGCATGAACAAAAACTTGTCACAGTTTTTGCTCATTTGGCTTTCAGATGTATACATATGATGCTTGCATCCCAGAGACATAAAGAGGGTTTTTTTTCTGGGAATCATCAGGATTACAATTTCAGTATATGTGCTATTGCTACTGACTGTGGTTCATACCTGCATGTTTCTGCCTTTTCATGTCTCTTCCATATAAGAGAACTCTTTTTCCTCTTCCCCCCTCTAAGCTTTCTGCTGAATGCAAATTTGGAGGCAGTTAGCTTTCAAAGTAGAAACTGCCTGTCTGAAATAATTTTTAAAATGTACCTTGAGGAGAGATGTATGCTTGCAGGCAGAGATGTTTTAAAGATTATATTTTGGAAAACGGCCTTGTTGGTTTCTATATTGTAATACGTATATGTTGGTCACTGATTTTTAGTTAACATACTGGGAAAAGATGACTTTGATTAGGAAGCATTATATGTATAATCTTTCCTTGAAACATACCAGAAACTAGAACTTCCGTGTTTAACAAAAGCATTAAAGTTGCGTACAGAACAGAGCTGTGATTCAAAACTGATGCCCTTCAGAGGAATAGAATTAGAGACATTTTTATAAAGAAAATAGCTATCAAATTGTCTGCAATGAATAACATGATTATGAAATGGAGATTAAATATCTCCCCTTTATTGTTCCACTGACTAGTCAAGATTTTTCCCTGTCTGAAGACTACTATTACTATTAAACTAGATTTTACCCATTATTTCTCAAAAAATTAAAATTACATATTGCTACTGACATCTGAGCTGTATAGAAAATTTAACTGGCAAATAATTTTTTTCACTCATATTGCTGTGGATACCCTTTCCCTTTTTTTAATTAAAATCTAAAATAACCTTCCAGAAAATTGTGCTCATTATAGGATTTTAAAAAAGCATTTGTGAAATTTTTATGTAACTGAGGCACCCTGAATTGCAAGGGCTACCAGATAAATCCTCTATTTTGCAGAGCAGCTCAGGATTGAAGAAGCTGTATGAAGTTGATTATAAATTATGTTGCAATATGAAAAAAATACTGGTGTACTTTATAGGCACTAGATAATCATGTCCATATGTATATGGCTGGTGTAATTTTGAGTTAATTGTGGGGGGCACCCTGTCATGCCTGATAGGTAGATTTCTGTGATGTTGACTATGAATTTTTTTAATACAAATGCAATGTGATTACTTTTTTCATGTAATGTAGTTGCTTATTCCACCCCCAAGTTGTAGTCAGAACACTGCTGTACAGACCCTTTTTGTCCCATGTTAACTTTTTCTATCTGAGAATGGCAGGATTAATTACATCTGCCAGATCTGTTCCCACTGTATTTTCACTTCACTTGTGGGCTTAAATGCAGTATGTATTTAAATATGAACAAGCTGAATGGTTGAAAGTATCTGTGGTAGTATTTTGTCAAAACCAGCCTCCGAGAATCAGTATTTCAGTATTTTTGCCTTGCACAATGTCTCTATTCATTTTCCTAGGTGCTTAAAAGTGTATGTACCCAATATGCATAGCCTTAAGTAAGCAACTATTTCTCCAATTTGCAGTTTGAAATTGTTTGGCCTTGTTGTTTTTGCTTTTGGAACTAATCAATGGTACTGTCCTGAGGTGTCTTTAAGACCTAGGTGCACACTCTGATGCTTCTGTATATTCTGATAATTCCATTGGACATAGTGTAGTTACATCTTTAAATGACTGCTTAAACTGTTGAGTATTCAGAATCTTGAGTAGTCGGTTGAAATGTATGAGTACAGCATCAAATTGATGAATAATGGGGCTGGTCTATCTATGCTGAGTTATACCTAGTGAGGCTCTGATCCCTTTTCCTCCTTTTCATTTATTCTAATAAATTGGTTCTACGTATGTTCATTTCTAATACTTACTGAAGATTTTGCAGAAATATTTTAATAGCTGTAGCCTATATGAAATAAAGTTACAAATCTTTTTTGATAGAAGTGCATTATGTTTTGGAAAGTGAAAAATTAGAAGAAAAAATAGCATGTAAGTTCACAGCAAACTGTCTCATTCTCCCTCCCTGTCTGAACCCACTCTGCTTCAGCTTTGTCCACCCCAACCTCCTTCAGCTCAGATCATCTCAAGTTAGTGGGACCATTCAGTTTCCATGCCTGTTGTATGCTAAGTCCTTTGGCTTTTGGTTCAGTGTCAAAAGCAGTGATGTTTCTATGCTCCGCATCCTTGTCCACAAGAAGCTCAGATGTTGTGTTCCATCAGAGTCTATAGCAGGTTTGGTCATTGCCATCAGAGGATAGCTAGGAGAACTTGACATGAGCTGGGTGAAGATGTGTAAGATGGCTGTTTAGTATACAGTAGTTTCCTGGAACTGTACAAGTTTCCTCTTCTCCCCATCCCAGCACAAACACTGAAGTGCTTGGTTCCAGGAAGAAAAGTTTTTCAGAGCTATAAGTACGGACTGTGGGCAGCTCTGATACAGAATACTGCCTGCACAACACAGAATATTTCAGTGAAGAGGGGGAGCCAAATTACAGTATGTGTCCAGGCAGGAGGAATGCAGAAAGATAACTGGATACACTTCATGCAATATAATTACACAGTAATATAACAATAATATAAAATGGGGAATGGTTTTGGAAAAGGATTGTGAAAATACAGGTTTACTTATGACCATGTGCATGTTTCTGGCAGAATATTTTTTTATGTTGCGAGGCAGGTCTTAAGTGAGAAATTTGCTCCCCTTTTCTCTACCCTGCTGAACCAGTGGACTTTCCCTCCCTGTTAACCCCTAGAATTTCTACAGCTCATTATCTGTCTGCTGTAATCAGGATGCCATTAACTATCTGATGACTTCTCTTGCTGCTTCAGGTAGAAGGTGCCACACTGTAAGCAATACTGTTAAAATAAAACCATATTGTACTCAAATGACTGATTAGGTTTTTGGAACAGGATGCTCAAGAGCTTGGTATATGCCAAAATGTTTTCTGTATGCAGAATGTAAACCCATTTCAGAGCAAGTTCAGCACTAGAAAGAATACCTTTGCATTTTCCAATTGTGCTATTATGCACACAGTTAATCTGGGATTATATTAATTGATAGTCTCATAAAACTGGCACATATTTCAGATACCGATAAGTATCTCAAATCAGCAGATACCTTCTTGTAGTGTCAAGGATTTGCTGCTATGTTGTTCGTGAGCTTGATTCTCCTGAGCTGGGTGAGGCAGGGAGGAAACAGAAAAGGGAAAGAAACACTGGCAATAACTGCCAATGTATGTTGTTAGTGCTGAAGTTTTCAGGCATGGTTCTTGTATTTTAGTGTGATCTAACTTGTACTTACTGTCAAAAGTCCTCAAAGTTATTTTCCTCACCAGATCTGAGCAGAACACACATACAAGGCCACTTCTCAGCGTATTCTGTGTATCTGAAGGAGACATAAAGGGGTTCTTTGATTATTCTGTATCATGGAAAGAATTCACAGCAATCCCTTGTATTTTAGTGCAGTACAGAGCAGAAAAGGGGAAAGAAAGGATTCCACAGTAGTTTTATATAGAGGATCTACCTGCATATATGACAGGAAACATACAGACTCACTGGTCATCAGGATGCGTAAAAAATTATTTCCAGTAGTAGAATATACACAATTTATGCTTTATGTGGGTTATACTGCTCTGAATGTTACTGCTTTATCGAAGAAATACTCAAACAAGGAATTTGTGAACTTTCTAACATGAATCTAAATCTTTCCATATGATGATTATCTTAAATTTCACGTCATTACAGAAAGGCAATTGTGTATTACACTTTTACTTCTGTTTTTATAAATTCAGTAATCTTATATTTATCTGTCATATTATTGATTGTTTTGAAATACAGTGTTGGTACGATACCCAATAGAGTAGTATTTTTTAATAATTAAAATATGGTGAATCTCTTTTCTTACAGAAGTTTTGACGTTGGGCTACATCGCTTTCTGGTCAGGTAAGCTAATGCTTGTTTTGAATTGCATTTCCATATTAGAAAGCATTTCTGTTATAAGTTAGAGATGGTCATGTGAACTCCATAATACTTGACATTTTCTATGGCAAGATCCTCTTTTGTCTTATATTTATATATTAGTTTGAGAAACTTTAACTGTTTGGCTTGGATATCTACACCATGTCAGTCTCTAAGGAACCTCTTCAGGTGTCATTCAGGAAAACCTTGACTCAGGAAATTTCAGTTGCAATGTTCTACTCATTCCTGAGGAAATCTTAAGTTTTCTTACACTGAAGAAAAACTTTTTAAAGTTTTTTCCACTGGAAATTCAAGTACTTTCATACCTTCTAATAAGGGCTTGAATTTTGTAGAAAATTTTTACTGTGGAGGTGAGTTTTGTTTTTCTTAATAGAAAACTTGATTGATTCAATGCTTGGGACAGACTATGTTCTGAAGATGAATAAGGAAAGTGGAATAATTGTTGTGTGTTCTGTTTACTGACATTTAGAGGAATGCAGTGATTAAAGCAGGGCACTTCAACAAGAAAAGGGAGGTTAGTGCATTTGAATGCTACACCGAGGAACTGGTTTTGCTGTTTGCAGTTCTTTTGTGTGAGCAAAGTCAGAGGTGTTCACGAAAAATGCGTTTGCATTAATTTTTAATAACCTACCTATCACTATCTACTGATCTTTACAACGAAGTGTGATGTGTACCATGAAAGATGAAGTTTGCCATGGTTTTCAGGCCCTTAAAATTCATTCTATCAGTTATTTTATCCCTCTGAAATGTTGCAATATCCATCTGTGAAGAACTTTACCTTGGAAGTATGAATCCAGTATGTGAGCCAGAGCATGCTGGTTTGGATCCCACCATAAGGATCAGGTGATCTTAGGCTTCCCTTGATTTGACCTTGCTACTGAACTCATTATTTTAGGCTACTTTGTTGTATTTCCTGGATAAAGACTCTGTTAAGTCTTCACACTCATGAGTCTTTATGGCATTAACGCAAAGGTTTTCAGCACTGATTCACAGGCTTCCAGAGCTCTAACAGATTGGTCATTTCTCATTTACTTTTCACTCCTCTGGTCACTCACTTGAAACATGTATTTTTTAATGTTTTCAGAACTCTGCTAATAGCTCTTGACTGTAGCTAGGAGAAGAAGCATACAGATCCAGACAGAATGATTAATGCCTAGAAGCATTTCTATGCCTTAGGCTTAACATTACTTGTAAGTTTCACTTTGTCCTCTAAAGTATCTAAGAGACCCCTTTCATATTCAGCTTCTCCTCTAGGTTACCAGCACCATGGCAAAATCCAGGAAAAAATGGTAATTCTCTGTCCAAAGTCTGGGTGTCAATCAGCCAATAATACAAAGGGTGTATCTTAAAGGGAAGAATACTGGGTAGTATCACATTGAAAACCATGGTTTTGTGGTTTAAACTAAATACAAAAAACATGAAAAATATGAGATCACACAAAGCCTACATCAGAGGGAACATCGTGTTTCTTTCAAGGTTGCACAGGAAAACCCCCATCCTGGCATCTCATGATCTTTGAGCAGTAGGCTTTGTAACATTAGGGTTATTTTATGTATTTCTCTGCATGGAACATGACAGGTTTTAACAGACAACTCTCTTCACTAAAGCCATGGTGTCGGTATTGCTGAAGACATATGTATTTCAGTGTGTAGATGCAGTTTTTAGACTACTGAATGTATTTAGGTTCTGATATCAGTTCTACAAAATGAGTTGCATCTGTATTTTGACCAGCAGATTGATTATTTTTTTTTAAATCATCTAAGAAATGGAAATCATCATATTAAGAAATAGTTTAAAAGTATGCTGCTATTGTAAAGGGAATACACAATAAGGTCTTCTGGGAATGTGGACAGCTACTTAATCAAGAATAGAATCATGGTAAGCATTGATGTACTAAGTTTGAGGCCCTGGTAAAGCTTCTGCCACAAAATATGCTTTCACTTCCTTCATACAAAGAATGTAGTAAGATATTATTCTCTTATACTGCATTGTTTTACATCCTGTGGAGATGCAGTATTGGAATTGTATGCTCATTCAATCCCTGGACTGTAAATAGCCATTGAGTTTGAATGAGTTGAATGTTGTCTTTGACTAATGTGTCGTTTGATTTGTTCTTGTTTTTGTTTTGTTTTTTTTTCAAAGCCACGGTGGGTTCTATGCAGTGTGATGTTCTAACCTTAGCTTTAATACTTCATTCTCAGTCTGTCACCTACCCCTGTTAACAACTTGGGGAGCCATCAGATACTTTCTCTGTAACTGTACTGCTAAGGAGGAAATATTGTTCCCTTCTGTTGTAGCAGTATAATTTTTGCTTGGGTTTCCTTAACTAAAAAACTATTTTCCTTTGTTTAGCAGATGAATTTTGAACTAGGAAACAGAGGACTTGGTGTTACATCTCTGTTGTTGGTCTGCCATGTGACCTTTAGAAAGTTATTGCCTTTGTTTTTGCTTATTTAGACAGTCTGCTCCTGAGAACTTGCAGTTCTTCTCCTTCTGTGTGTTCATATAGTGTCTGTCATAAATGGTCCTCTTCACAGTTTGAGTTTCGATGTGTGAAATACAAACAGTGGGGGAAAAAACCGCAACACAAACCCAAACAAAAAACAAACAAATAAGAGTTGCAGGAAGTGTTGAAAATCTATGAATTAAGATTTGAAATGTTCAAGAGATACTATACTGTTTAAATAGAAGGATGCCACCCTACAGTGGAACAGGGAACCAAGTATGACACTTTCAAATACAAAAGCAAGGCCAACAACAGTAAAAACAGGCTCTGCTAAAAGTACAATCTGTGCCTAATTACTTATTAAAATGCTGATTGAAGGCACTAGGATCATACATAGCCTGGCATAAACAGTCAATGGCTTGCCCAAGTGAAGCATGACACAAAGTATGACAGAACTATACACAGCTTCCTCTCTGTTCTTAGCAAAAAATAAATATAATTTCTGTCCATCCATCTAGCTGTGGCTTGAACTATGCTTCTGATACAGTTTTTAAGATAGCTCAGAAAAGTTTAAAAATCCCATCTTTTTAAAGGTATTTGTTATTGAAAAGCATATATTATACTGAAATGGCTAATTATGTGGTGTTTACTGGCTTGGGCTGAACTGGATTGTAGGACTAGATTTCTAACCACTTTACTTGCATGCTGAAATATGGTGGCATCATGGAATTACTATTTATGAAATTAAAGAGCAATTGAGTATGTTGGGGTCTGGGCCTTGAACATTTGTTAGCTACACCGTAGTGCTTAAGTGGGGATCCTGGAAATTCATGGATTTCATGATGAAAACTGGATTTTGATACTATCCATTAAAAATGTACTACCATACTTGGAGCAGCATTTGCCCACTGTTTTCACACAATGATATGAAAGAAACTATTTGTTACTTCTTTTAGGGCCAGCAAAATTGTTAATCAATGTTATTTAAATCATGCAAGTACTATACAAACATAGTAATTTTTTTTTTCTTCATCACTACAGGAAAAACAACCCCGTGTTTCCTAAATCTAGGCATTCTCAGAATGAAGCAATGGATGTATTTTCAGAGTTTAAAATGCATAAAAATAGCCTTTGGGTAGCAGTTCAGAGGGGAAAGAGCAAGAGAGGGGCTGCCTGGTGCTGGTAGCTCACTGAAGCTATTTTATCCAGGCATTTCATCCAGTGCTGAGAACAGATCGTTGGATGAAATAAAATCGTGAACATATGAGAATATTTACTGTCCTAATGCCAAACAGTGCTTCCTTTAGGGCAGTGTGGTTGAGGGCAATAGAGAAGAATGACAGTTCCTGTAGGCATGATCATTTTGAGAAATCTCCATGCTCCCAGCACTGCTGTGCCTTTGAAAAAGTGTGAATCATACTCATTCCAATACAGATCTGGCTTTGAAAAGAGCTGCAGGACCAGACACCCCCAATGTCTCCCAAAGGTGTCCACCTGTTAGCAGTGCTGACAGCTCACCCCATGGTTTGCAATGACTTTAGCTTGTTTAGTGTTGCAGGTTATTTAGGTTTAGCTTATTACCTAGTGCAAAGGTTCTCCAAATACGAAACTTGAAAATCATCTCCTTTTCTAGTCTTCTCAGGTGAAGCAGGGCATGGTTTAGCTCTGGGATCAAAATTTACTATGTGTTGCCACCTCTATTGATTTTTAGTTAGAAACAGGGCACCTCCATGTAAGTGCAGAATGGTCCTATGGCAAAAGAGGGATTATGGTTCTAAATAAGGTATGCTCATGAAAGAAGATAAGGAGAAGTCTGTTCATCAGCTGGCTCAACTCCTGTTTTCGTTCTTTGTGGAATCCCGTAGGACCCTACATATTTCCATGCTACCCAAAAGAAAAATAGAATAATGATGTTAATGAACTATCTGATAACTGGTTTAAGTAAACTTAAAAAAAGGTCAGGTTTTTTTCCTTGTTAGTCTAATCTGTTCAGAAATGCACCACTGAGATCAGTTCCTGTGAGGTCAACCTTTTTCTAAAGTGCAGACATTTCCTCCGAAAAGACATTACAGATCTTTACTTAAGATGGTGAGAAGTCACTATCTAAATGTAACCCCTATGTGAAGTGTAGACTCACTGAAGCACTCAACAATATTCAAGCCATCCCAAGCTGAAGAGATCTGTGCCCCTGCTTAAAAAAACCAAGCAGTTCTTGCTATTGTTATTTCTCTTAAAGAAAAACTCAACAACAAAAAACCCAATAACCCCCACCCCCCAAAACCAACCAACAAAAAGTAACAACCACCAATGAAATCCAGCACATCTGAGCTTTCTCATCTCTAACACATCCAGGTCTTGGAAAGTCAACATCTGATGCAACTGTCCGTTTCAGTCTGTATTGCAGCCCTCCTCGAACTCCATTACTAGAGAAGATCAGAGGTTATTCTGGGCTCTGACAGCTAGACACAGATTCCCTGCTGGGATGCCATAGGGGATGCAGTGTAAACCACAGCCCTCTTTTTGGGAGCCAAATACCAGTGCTATATGCTATACAGTCTCACTGCTGCTGCTTTGAATGTGGCTGCTCATAAAATATTGTTGCTGTTCTAATACACTGTAACTGGGCTAGGCAGCGCAGTGTTAAAGAGATTCCACTTTTCTTGCAGCAGGATCAATAGAGGTATTTAGGTTACCACCTCTGCCTTTGAAATCACTAGGTCTAAAGTCCCACAAGGATGCATCCTTTCTACTCTGCTCTGTCAAGAAGTTTGGCTTTTAGGTTCTCCTGGTGTCCTTGTCACCTAGTCATCCTTACTGCATGCGCAACAATGTATGCACAAACTGTGTGCTGGAGCAAACCATTTCCTTGAGAACAAAAATCTGAGTGTGGCTCTGGTGATCATTCATGCCACAGATCCTTTCCAGTAGGTGGTGTGGATACACGTACACCAACTTTGTCTTTCTGCGCAGTTCCCTAGTATTGCCCAGTAGCTTTCACCCTTAGGACTTCCCTTCTCTTTTCAGGCTGTGCTTTTAGACAGCATATGTATGACCTTAGTCCTTTGCCGTAATAAATGGGCACAGTGCTGCCCTCACCTTCCTTCAGCCACCTTGAGAAAAACGCAGTGCCCAAAGGGGCAATTTCTGTATTGTGTGGATTTGGCCTATCTATTCCAAATGAGGTTAAGCCTAACCAATTTTGCCAAATCTTTGTACTGCTTTGCCTAGGAGTCCTGGATGACTAGTTGGAGCAGATGTGTTTGACTTTTGTACGTAGCCTGTGTGTCTACGGGAGACCCACTGAATAAGCAATACTCTCTTCTTTAGTGTTACCTGCAGTATGTCTATGATGATTTTATGTCTCTATGACATTTTTCTCACTTGGATCAGTGCTGGCACAAAGGTGCTGTATTGATTAAGCAGCAATGTATCTGGATGAAGGAAAACAATTTATAGCAATCTGTAATCATCAAGGTAAGGTACAGGGTAAAAACTGCCAAAGATGCAAGTGACACACTGCATCATTCCACTTAAATCTACTGATACGCTTCCTGGGGAAGAATCCAGTGATGGTGGTACTTAGTTCTTGTGCAGTTAGGACCACTGTGTAGGATGCGTGCAACTGCTGTACTTGCATTCTCTTTTGGATCCTTTCTGCCTCCAATCCCCAGCCTCTAAACCAAGCAAAGACTAGTAGGGCACAAGACTATAGCAAGTACTCACCAGTCTTGACTCCCTTGAACCACTGTGCTTTCCTGGAGCAGTGCAGATAAAGCCAGTGCAAATAGCAGAAGCAGTGTTTTCAGTCAAGGGTGTCCAGCTGTGAAACAAGCTTCTAGAGCAGACTAACACAGAAACAAGCTGTTTCCAAGTTACATTACAAAAACCTCCTTTTGGACAAAAAAGTCCTGCTGTAACAATGCCTCCTTAGCCAGGGAGCTAGGAAGAACAAAAAGTTATTTCGTACATCTTGTGATGGAGATATGATGTGCAGGAGACAGCCCTTGTAGACACTTACTTGAAATTTTGTGATTAAGTTAGCACATTGAAAACCCTGTAGTCTTGTTGCTAATAAAAGCAATTGTAGTAATCACTAGATGTGATTGAATGGCATTGTGTCTAATTAATAAGCAGTTTTAAGGTTAAAGTCTTTATTTTATTACTGTGAAGAGTTACTGGTATTAGCTTAGGAATTATTTCTTGTTTAAATTTACTTTCAATATGGGGCCTTAGGGTTTCTGCAAAAATCATTTTAAAGTTCTAGAATACAGAAGAGAACAGCAATCAATCTATCCATAGAGACCCTTGCATGGAGGAGCTGAAAACTGGAGCTCTTTTTATAAAATATTGCAGTTACAGCCAGCTGCATCGCAGACTCCAGTGAGCACTACTTTCAGACACACTGGAATTTTTGCAATATTTGCTGGTCTTGGCAATTTTTGAAGGGGTCAGCACCAGTCTAATTGCGTTCCTGTTGAAAGCAGTGATAACACTGAAGTGATATTAAAAAAAAAAAACAACCACAAAACAAACCAAAAAACCCACCACAATCTAGGCAATGCTTGGAAGCTTCTAAAATATTCCCAACCACAAGATCCAACCTTACAACCATTAAAGTCCATAGCTGAACTCCGTGGGTTGTGGTGGGAGGCTCCCTGAGTGTTCTGCTGCGTGTGCTGGGCTTAAGTATGAAATGTACGAGTGACCGTGATGCATAAAATCAGTTGGGGCGCTTTGCTTAGAGTGGGACAGTGTCCAAAAAAATCAGATTTGTTTAAAAAAAACCAAAAACCAAGCAACAAAAAAAACTTGATCAGACAGTAATGAAGAATGATGCTAAATTGCTTCAGAGCAACTGTAGTCTCTCAAACGCTGTCTCAGAATTAAACTTTTTTTTTTAGTAAAGAAAACAATCTGTTGTTACATAATGAATTAGTATCGAGCATGTTGCAAAAATAAGGCTGGGTTTTGTATAAACAAAACTGAATCTTTATGTAAATGTTATGTAAATGTGACATTTAACTTAAACTGTTGGAGTGGGGAAGTCGGGATTAACAAGGTACAGATCTCATCGTGTTTATGTGTTGCAACTGTGAATTAAAACAGTTTGTTATTTTTGTTGCAGGGTGTTTGAGTTACTATCTATGAGCAAGAAATAACTGTTTGTGGAACATGAAGTATTTTGAGATCCAATTCAGGCTGCTTTTAAATAATTTTACTGAGTAATTTAATGGAGCTGGATCAAAGGTTGTATTTCAGTGTAATAGAAGAAAGTGTGTGCCCAGGAGTCTTGAACCACCTGAGGTTGTAAGGATTCTGAATTTATTCTTTGTGAAATCCAGGAAATTTTATCATGGTAACATTTTTGTCCCTGACTCTGACTATAGGGGCCTGAATTTGGCAGGATTTTACATGCAATTGCAGTCTGAGATGCATTTTATAACTGAAGCAACCTGTATTTCACAGTCTCAAAACTAAATATATAAGAAAAGTTATTTATATAATAATATTATTTATATAATACTTCCAGTTCCACCAAGCACTTGTAGTTAAAGCTAAGCCTGTGTAAAAATCTCATGACCTAGAGTATAAGTTTACAGATTTCTGCTTAACTTTGTTTTCTTTTTGATTAATTCTTTTGTATTTCTCAGTTTTAATATTGTCTTTTTTTCTTCCACATCTTGTGGTCCATATTTGTATTTTGGCATGCTAAGAGGCATGATTACAACTTCCAAATAGTAGGATGCGGTTGGTATAAGCTTCAGTCTCAAAGTTATTTTGTGTTTTATGTTTTAGATGTGTTTCGGTAAGCTGCGTGCTATTTTTGCGCAGTAGTATATTGGAATTGTTAAGATGTAGACCAGTGCTGGAGAAAAATAGGATGAAAAGAGCATTCTTTTCTACTCCCAGCTTCTGGTAAATTAGTTGTATGCGGCACAGCTGCTGTAAATTACATCTTAGCCAGCACATGATTCAGACTAAACCTTTGTAATCTGAATCGCTGCTGCTCTGGGGTTACCTTTCATCCTCCTCCTTAAAAAGAAACGTGTTATGAACCTCCCGCCCTGTTTTCCCTGCCCCACGCAGGAGTACTAAATCCTTAAATTACAATGGCTGTATTTCTGGCTGCCGGCTCGTTCCGTCCCGGAGGGAGCCCCGACAGCAGCCGTCCCTGGGGAGAGCAGCGTTTCCCAAAAGGCGCCCTCCAGTTCCGCGGCCCCGCCGCCGGTTCCCCGTGCTGCCGCCAGGGGGCGCCCTTGCCCCGGCGCTGCCTGCGGGGCTGCGCGCTCGCTGGAGAGCATCGCCTTGCCTCCGCCCCGGGCCGCCGTGTTCCCCCGGTTGGTCAGGAACCGGAGTCGCCGAGAGCCTGCTCTAGTGCCTTCCACCTAAATGCAGGCACAAAGAGCTGCCCGGCAACGCCCGCGGAGCTGCAGTTTGTCTTTCTGCAATTGTACTTTGCTTGTACCTGCTTCAGCTTGGGAGTGGATGAAACTTTGCGCGTTAAGTGGTGCTTTCTCTATAACGTCTTTCTCTGCATGGCAAATGTTGCAGGGAGTGCTATGGGAGCCCATAAGGCTGCCTTTATGTTTTCTGGAAGACGGTCACATTCTAGGAACTGTGTGTCCCAGAAGATGCAATCTATTACGTGACCTCCTCTGCTTTTGTGCCTTCTCTTCCTTGAAAGTACCAGTTCAGGCAGCAGGTAGTTCGTATAATATGTGGGATTCCAAGAACAGCTGTTCAGAATAACCTATCTGGGTTAACACGGTGGAATAAGAATGACTCCTGTCCCACGTGGAGCATTCTGTGGACTGAAGTACTCTGACTCCTCTCCTGAAGATCACGGCTCTTCAGCTCATCTTTGTGGTCGGGGTCAGCTTGTTTGACTTTGCCTGGGTCCAAAGTGTTTTTGAGGTGGTTTGTGATATAGCATATCAAAACAACAACTCCTTAACTTCAATCTGAAGTCAAAAGTTACAAAGTTTTCTCAGATCATCACACCTGGATAGTACATTATCAGATGTGTTACTGAAGTAGTTAGCTTTACTGCTTATTTTACGGCACTGCAGTAGCATGCAGCAGGTGCAGTCAGAGCAATACTCCAGTAACCTGTGTAGTTACTAGTACACAGTCTGCTTTCAGTCCTTGTCCCTGACCATGTAAGCTCCAATACACAGACTTGGTTCTAGGTTCTCTCAATAGTCCAGGGGAGTTTATAGAGTTAGGGAAGTCTGTGAGTTTAAACATGTGCCTTAGAGCAAGGTGCAAAGAGTGGGCATGAAACACAAATCTAAATGAGGGAAGGAAAGCATGAAAGCGGGAGGCTTGATAACTCATATCTGGTTACCCATGGATCAGGTGCTTTGAGGGTTCCAGTGTGGAGGTGAAAATAATTTGAGACACCTGAGTGGCATCGTTAGACCTTGATACCTGTGTATCTGTCTGCAGCAGTATTGATTTCAGTAGCAGCCTGAGTAGAGGACTTGACTGCAGTTATTTACAGCACTGACGGCAACGTTACTGGGTTTAAAGCTGTAAGTAGAATACCCGGGAGAAGGTAGAGTACACTTAAAAAGTGCTGCCTACGTGGGATGGGAGGCATTTTAGTGAATGTAAAGCTGAATAAGATACTGTATTGAAAGCCATTTTCTCTGGATTGATTCCTAAGTGGCGTGTGGAGTTGTTGAGTGCCAATCACAGGCCACTGGTGTTATGGAAGGCTCTGGGATCCATCTGAGGATATGGATGCTGTTCTGGCTGACCAATGGTACTGTGATGTAAAGTGCAATCCTTACTTCAGTCACTCTTTCACTTTTCTGTGGACTGTGGGAATTCAGTGAGATCTGAATTTCACCCTGAAGATCCACATGTTTTTTCTTTTCATAGCTGCAGCAGGATAATGATCATCCTTTGTAAAATGCTTTGAGATCTATGGATTAAGAATGCTATATAAGAGCTCAATGTTGATATTTAGTATAAGCTCTTTACGTAACACCAAGAACAGATGATAAAACAGGACAGGAACTAACTATTGGATTTGGAATCAGTCTATCACAGATATAAATTTAGGGTAAAAAAAAAAAGGAATACTGTGGTTTTTTGCAATTTGTCTGTGCTTTTGATTGCATTTACTTGGGCGGATTATAAATGTAAATAGGGAACTGTAATAAAAAGGGATGTTTTAAGCGGCTGAGGAAAAATCAATAAAGCATGTATAAACTATGTCCGTTAACATCTTTGCAAATATATGTTATGATATGCAGTTTAAGGGGCACTCCTTCCCTAGCTTCTGAAGAAATTAGCCCATGCGAATCAATCTCATACAGACTTTCATCTTAAACATCACAAATAAATAATTGGGTAGAACTCATATTTTTAAAGGAATGAGGGGTCAAAACCTGTAAATTTCTATTGATCTTACTGTCTGAAATAAGAGAGTAAAGTAATATGCTGTAGGCTTCCTAGTATATCCCAAAAATTTAATTGCAGTACCTCCATGCAGTGCTGAAGAACAAGCTAAGGCCATGGCAACCAAAGGATGATACTTTTTATCAGCCATCACACAGTTCCTGTTTGCTTTCTCCTGGAGGATATTTAGCATTTTCTTGCAAGCAACATATCTGGACACCTGAAAAGTAACTCTAGTTTCCAGCCAGCCTCTGGTGTTCTGTTCTATGTGAATAGCAAAATGCAGTTTGCTTGCCTGAGTTATGTGATGCTACCTCAAACTTAAAAAGCATTAAATAAAGCAGAATTCCACCTTAACTGATGTAAAAAGAATCAGGATGTATAAGTATTGCTCTGCTGGTTTTTTGTGGGTACTGATTATTATATAATGAACATTATCTCCTCTAGATATAAGGATAATGGCATTCCATGTGCTAGAGCTTTTCAGAGACAGTTCTGGTGGATTTAAGAGATTATTTCAACATGTATCTAGCATTTTGGTACAATGAATTGCTTTTCAAATCTGGATTAGACTATTGCTCTAAAAATATTAAATATTAGACATTTACAACTTGCTAGTGAGGCAGAGTAGTTTTAAATACTGACCTTAATTTTTTGATCAGTGATAGGGAGCTAACATTAGAATGTAAACTTCTGTAGTCTTTGTCTTTGAGTTCTGCCAAACTCAAATAAAAATATATATATTAAAAAAAATTAAAAATGTATAAAAATGTCTTTTCTGGATGGATTGAAAAGGGGAGCCAAAACAGGCCATGAGTTGCTCGGGTAAATTTTCTCATTTGAATGCTCTCAGAGCATAGCAATAACTCAGGAGCAAATCTTGCTCAAGAGTAACCTAAGTAGAGCTGATCTCCCATGCAGGATTCACAGGTTGTCTAAAAGAATAATGAATGTGTTCAGTGATTGAAGTTGTTGCAAGCACAGAGCAACAGTAAAATGCAGAAGTTTGCCTGTATGATGGTGGACAGGCTGATCTCATTCAAGTTGCACAACAGTTTCCAGGACACTTTGGCTAGAACACAGCAGGAAAAATGCTGCTGCTTAGAAGAATGTCTGCTGTCATCTTTGTATGCTACTTAAATAGAAAGTACCATAGTACTTGATTCACCATCCCTGGAAGTATTTGAAAGACATGTAGACGTGGCACTTAGGGACATGGTTTAGTGGTGGACTTGGTAGTGTTAGGTTAATGGTCGGACTTGATGATCTTAAGGGTCTTTTCCAACCTAAATGATTCTAGGATTCTACTTATCACCTTGTACTGAAATCGGTACTGCAGGACTCCTCTCTGTATTGGAGGTAGCTACCTTGGGTTTATTTGTGCTTCATTGCTGCGTGATGACTATGCATACTGGACCTAAGGCTACGTGCTGCCTCTTAACTGAATGAAGATGATATCTAAATACCAAGGACTCTAACATACCTCCAGGCTTTCCTGTTCTGGGGACTCCGTATGGAACTTCTTGGCTTTTGACTGCAAGTCTGGAGTCTTCCTGGTACTAGTGGTATTGCAGTTATTTGTCATTCCTCCCCCAAACAATAAGAAGCCTAGCTAAAATAAAAGTTTCTAGGAAATAAAAATGAGCCTGATGTAGATGACATTTTTTCTGAAAAGTGCTGTTATACAGAATTAAGCTTTCATTTAAGGTGATGGCTCAAGATAAAAGGAACTTCTTTTCCATTAGAAGTAAATGATTAAAACTGCAGCTGTTGAAATGGATAGAGCTTGAGAGCAGCCTTTGGTGGTCAGTTAGTTTTAGCTGGCAGCCAAGCAAGAGGTTTTACTTATGAGACACCTGCAATTTTATCAGTGGTCTCAAGGCAAGGGATCATCTTATACTGAAAATAAATTACAGATGAAATATTAGTAAATGAACTTGAGTCAAGGGCTTCCTCTGTGCATGTTCAATAAGGATTTGTCCTATATAATGTACTTGATAGTGCCAGCAGCTAGTAGATGTCAGTGTGTCTTTTAGAGCTTCATCAGACTGTCAGCTGTTGAAACAGACATGCCGTGGTGGGAGCTTTGTGTAATGTAGATCTTAATAAATATTTCATTTCTTCTTGTTTATAGTGTCTTGTAGTTTTAAAACTATGTAAACAGCAAAATGGAGATGGTTAACAAAGTAACCATGGAAACCTGCTTTATCTTCTTTCTCTCCCTCTCTTGGTGGAAATGTTTTTTGATGATATTTATGATTTCTTTCCCTGACTGTGATTTGAACTGAACCAACGTAATAACCCATAAAAATTGTTTTTGAAGTTGTTGGTTATCTAGTCACAACCAACAGACCAGTATTTGTATGATTGGTGTAAAGAGATAGTTTGCATTCATACTTTTTATTTGAGGTAGCACTGCAAGAATAAAGTAAGTGGTACCAAGTAACTGTATGTAATGCTAGTAGCAAGCCATGACTGGACAAAATACATTTCTGCATTTCTGAAGAACGAGATCTTCAAATTTGCAGTGGCTTTTTTTCATGGTGAAATACTGGATGAGGAAAACAGACAAGCAATTATTTGAGTTTTTTATTGCTATTTCAAGTGTATGAGTGCTGACTTGCGTAAGATCAAAGCATCATTAGACAAAATTGTTGTACCCTTGGGCGGGGGGGGGAGATGCTTAAAGTGGAGACAGTGCCTCCACTTTGAAGAAATGAAGGTCACCTGAAGTCTTGTTTAGTTCCTCAGATTTTGGGAGACCTTCCTTTGGGGAATCTGGTGGGTTTGAACAAAAGTTGTATAAGGGCAACTGCGTGGGTTCAGAGCACAGCTCACCCTGGCCAAGCACTCTGTCTTTGCTAGCAGTCAGCAGTTTTATAAATGGGGGAGTGTTGCTTACCTTTTGGATCATATAGCCTATTACCAAAATACAGGCAGGTTTCGCAGAGCTGATCAACCCTGAATCTACAGAACTGACAAAGAGGAACATGAAAGGAAATAATGTTTTAGGTTTAGAAATCTCTAGCTTTAGCATTAGAAGTGCCAGAAGAAGGAAAACCAGTATTAGGTGTAACTTACCTTTCTAATTAATTCCTTACAAAATGACAATTGTAAATACAAAATACATTTTTTACATAATCTGAGATAATTTTAAGAAACACCTGAGTACATTAAAACTTAATGACAGAGCTTCAGATTCATATTTTAATCCTAGAGTGTTATTTCAAGATGATTCTCTGTATATTGGCACGACTAATTAAGCTTAAACTCAGCAGAAAGGGTTAGTGGTCTTTAATTTTTATCAAATGAACAACTGATTTCAGTGATATAAAACCACATTTTATTTCTTGGATTAACTTAGTTTCAGTGTTTAGATACAATGAGACATCTATTACTTTAATGTTTTTATTGTCCTTTAAATTCCATAATTTGAAGTTGGAGAATAACTTCTTAAAGGTCCTGCTGTGGTCTAGAGCATTACTCTGTTGTTTATTACAGTACTGGTTGTACTGTGTTCAGTCTGGTTTTAAGAATCTCATTTGCCAGGATTTCTATCACGTTTCTTGGAAATGTCATCCTTGCTTTTATGGGCAACAGTTCTATTTCTTTGAGATACCCACCTTTTCAACATTTTTCCTGTCTTCCCTGATTCTTGATTCCAGAACTGAAGATTTGTTGATGTTTTGAACTGTCTGATCAGAGCTTTGCATGACTCGAGCAGTGGTTAAGGAGCAAAAGTTATAACGAATAATTTTGCAATTTCTTATTTGTGGTTTTGGTTCGTGGTACTGCAGGGCATTCTGTCTTATGCACGTTTCCAGTTGCCTACATGAGTTGTTACAGCAGGTAGGAATTAAGCCCTGACTTAAGTAAAGAAATTGTATAGAAGCCATCAGTATTTCACTTCTGTAAAAAAAATAGCCTTAACAGGGACAAAGTATTGAATACACCAGGCAGAAATTGCTCTGTTATTTGTACTACCCTGAAGATATGATATCAAGCTGGCAATGTTCATATAGCTATAACTAAGTGAAAAGTTGTGATTGAATTGTCTGTGGTTGAATTTCTGGGCACAATCTGTGAAGAAGAGTTGAGGCATGTGCTAACAAAACTACAGATGTGGTACGGTGATACATAGGTTGCTCAAAGTAGACATGGTCTTATTTACTTAATGTTACTAAGTTAAAAGATATTTTGGTGCTAGGAGGCAAGTATCTGTATTACGGAACATTAACCGTTGTTGCTTTTTGGACAGTGCTTAGAGAAGGGTATGCAGTGTGCAGGTCAGAGGCATAGTGGTCGAAAGTGTCTGGTACCATACATGCCCTTAATTCCTCTCCAAATTATTTTTGTGCCTCACATTGCTGATTTAAATCGGTTTTTTCCCCTTCTGTTGATCTGAGGAAAGATGAAAACTTGATCCACCTCAAACAAGGAGCAGTGACGCAAGATTTTATGAAGTGCTGTCAAGTGCACAGACCAAATCAACAGGGAAAACCTGAAATTATTTTTCTCAAATTTCTTTCACCTTAAGCATGGCTTATAACAAAAGATTCAGAAAGCAATATTCAGGCAGAACTGTCTCGCTTCAGCTGATGGTGTCTCTGAAGAGTTCTGAAGTAAATTAGAAAAATAATGACTGCTTTCATTAAGATGTTTCAGCTGTGGAAGCAAATGTGTTGGAGTTACGTGCTTTTGCTAGAGCTGTAGATGCACAAATCGTTTTTAGGATCAGACTGACAAATCATTTAATCACAGAAAGCCGACGTATCCTTGTGCTGATTATGATCAGTGCCTCGGAGGCAGCATACATCTTGACTGGGTGATTATCATTTCACTGGAGTAGCACAGACCCTCCAGAACCTGTGCAGAGCAGTTACAGCATGCCAACTCCTCTCACATATCCTGCAGAAATCTCTTGAGGGCAGTACGTAGGAAACATATTGTTATGACTTATTTTGTAGATGTTAAATATTTATATCATCATTCCACAGAATTGCTGACTTGACATTTTATGCCAGCCTATAGTAAGAAGAGAACTTTTTTTAAAGTGTAGTAACATGAATAACTGTGTGCATGTGTGAATAAATGTTAGACTGCTTTCCACAGGAGGAAAACAATTTTTTTTTTCTCCTCCTTATTAAACAATGAAGTTATTAATGCCCTGGTATTGGGTCAGCATTTTGTGCTTTATTGTTTGTGTCCTCATAACATACAGCTTCAGACCTTGAAAATACATACAATTTTCTTCAAAAAGATCCTCACGCTTGTGTTGAGATCACCAGACATTTTGTTCTGTTTCCATATGCTTTATAGAAATAAAAATTTTGTTTCTCTCTGAAGAACTATGTGACTTTGGGTCCTGATCCTGCCCCCAAGAACTAATGATGCAAAAATCTGCTCAGAGGTGCATGCAGTAGGTCCTAGTTTTGTCAGAAGGATCACTTAAAAATAAACCAGCAATCAAAACGTCCCATAGTTCAGACTCATAAAGCCTCAGAAGACTAAAAGTGGAATTAGTACTTCTGCCTCTTGTATGCTTGGTTTTGATGTCCAAGTTCAGTTAGGACCTCCTTGCTCATCCATGCAGGCCTCTTGCTGCCTTTGCTTGATTTCTTATTTGTCAGGATGGACCTTTCTTGAGCTTGGAGGAGGTGATCCCTAAACATCAACTGGCTTTCCTGGACCCCTCTTCTCTCCAATGCCATATCGCATGGGGTTCTTTTAAACAGATCTCTGAAGAGGATGCTGTCTGCTATCCTGAAATCCAAGGCTACGATCCTGCTTTCTGCCCTGCTTCCTCCTCTCGGGATCCTGAAGCCCATCATCTCATGGTTAGTGCAGCGAAGGCTGCCTCTTACTTTCTCATGCCTGGCCAGTTCTTTATTGTTTGCAAGTGTGAGGTCCAGCGAAGCACATTTCCTTGTTGGTTCCTTGATCATCTGTGTTGGGAAGTTATCATCAATGCACTCGAGAAGTCTGCTAGATTACTAGAGGGCTGCTGTGTAGTCCTTTTAGCAGATATTGGGGTGGTTAAAGTCCTCCATGAGGACCAAGGTCTGAATTTATTCTGGTTGTTTGAAGACGACCTTATTTCCCTCTTGATGATCAGGTCTACAGCAGATACCCAGTACAGTGACACCCATCCTCAGGCAGAGCTCCATGCACTTCAGCTGCTCTTTCACATATTGTGGAATTCCCCCTTCTAGCCTTCTCATCCTGTCCTTCCTGAAGAGCCTGTATCCATCCATCACAGCACTCCAGTCATGTAGATGCATACAGACTTCTAGCTCCTCCTGTTTGTTCCCCAGGCTGCCTGCATTAGTGCAGAGGTGTTTCAGAGAGCCACCCAAGCATCCTGAGTCCCCAGAGCAGGCTTGAGAGCTTGCCCCATAAGACTGTCCCATGTTGTTATTGTTGTCTTTTGAACAAAATGTATTTTAAAGTATACAGAGATGTACTTTAGTAGTCCTGAAACAAATTAGAGTGTGTTAAGCCGATATCCTTTGTTGGGTATGTCTGTTCTTCCTACATTTGGTTTCGTTTTTAATTTATGATCAACATTAAAGGGGCATGGGGTTCTTTTTCTGTGTAATCAACTTAGTACTAGTCCTTAAGAAATTATGGTAATGAAGGAAGATCCCAAATGACTCCATTT
Organism: Burhinus bistriatus; assembly: GCA_013397275.1. Taxonomy (NCBI): domain Eukaryota; kingdom Metazoa; phylum Chordata; class Aves; order Charadriiformes; family Burhinidae; genus Burhinus; species Burhinus bistriatus. Next base: position 72,457 of record VYXH01005547.1, on the reverse strand, counting down.
AGATATACATTGGATGATGAACATCCTCTGTTTTGTTGGTTTATCTTGGTTGTAATTATTAGAGCAGTGTAATTTTTTTGGAAAGATGTCTAACTAATGAACATTTTTTTAATACAAAAACAAAAGGAAACTCTAAAGAGAGATAGTTTATGTGCATTCTTTTATATGTAATAAAATAGTTTGCAATCTGTCTATATTACTTTAATCTGGGTTTAATATCATTACATCTGGGAGACAGTTCTGAAGGGCAAAGGGATCCAGGAAGGCTGGACATTCTTCAAGAAGGAAGGCTTAGAGGCGCAGGAGCAGGCTGTCCCCGTGTGTCCGTAAGATGAACCGGCGGGGAAGATGATCGGCCTGGCTGAACAGGGAGCTCTTGCTGGGACTCAGGAAAAAAAGGAGAGTTTACCACCTTTGGAAGAAGGGGCAGGCAACTCCAGAAGAGTATAGGGATCTAGTTAGGACATGCAGAAAAACCGTCAGAAAGGTGAAAGAACAGCTAGAACTTAATCTGGCTGCTGTCGTAAGAGATAACAAAAAAGGTTTTTACAAATACATTAACAACAAAAAGAGAGCTAGGGAGAATCTCCACCCCTTATTGGATGCGGAGGGGGGAAGATTGCCAACAAGGATGAGGAGAAGGCTGAGGTACTTAATGCCTTTTTTGGCTCAGTCTTTAATAGTAAGACCAGTCATCCTCAGGGTATTCAGCCCCCTGAGCTGGTAGACAGGGATGAAGAGCAGAATAAACCCCCTGTAATCCAAGAGGAAGCAGTTAGTGACGTGCTACACCAGCTAGACAGCCACAAGTCTATGGGCCCAGATGGGATCCACCCGAGAGCGCTGAGGGAGCTGGCGGAGGAGGTTGCCAAGCCACTCTCCATCATTTATCAGC
>VYXH01005547.1:26290-71097 GCA_013397275.1 Burhinus bistriatus | reverse complement strand
GAGGGGTCTGGAGAACATGTCTTATGAGGAGTGGCTGAATGAATTAGGATTGTTGAGTCTGGAGAAGAGAAGGTTGAGGGGAGACCTTATTGCTCTCTACAACTACCTGAAAGGAGATTGTAGTGAGATGGGAGCTGGTCTCTTCTCCCAAGTAACTAGCGATAGGACAAGAGGAAACGGGTTCAAGTTGCACCAGGGGAGGTTTGGGCTAGACATTAGGAAAAAAATTTTCACTGAAAGAGTTATCAAGCATTGGAACAGGCTGCCCAGGGAGGTGGTTGAGTCACCATCCCTAGAGGTGTTTAAAAGTCGTGTAGATGTGGTGCTTAGAGACATGGTTTAGTGGCAGACCTGGTAGAGTAGGGTCAATGGTTGGACTGGATGATCTTAAAGGTCTTTTCCAACCTAAAGGATTCTATGATTCTATGATCTGTGCTTCTTTGAGTTATTGCTACTAAACAAAAAGTTATCAGTGAAATATTTATATACGAGCACCTGGCAACCAGTTGTGCAATGCACAGTTCTGCCAACTTTGTGAGAAATCAGTGGTCAGAAAAGTTATTAGTGGCAGCCTGCAAGGAGGGGAGCACTGACATAGCAGTGTCAATGATCTTCGAGTCCTGATAGTAATGGGCAATACACGTTGTCAATCAATAGACTTAGAAAATGGGAGAACAGTAAGGGAGAACGAACAGAGGACAGTAGCACAGTTTTACTTGTTGTCTTATATGTAGTACTGGCAATATAGTTGTGTTTGAAAATGCTCCTGTATTTTGAATAACTTCATGTTTAATGATTCTTGTAGTCTTTCATCTTTGTAGGTGCACTCCTATCTCAAAACTGACATAACTGGAATCAGGATTGAGTCCATTGTTTTTAAAATCAGTCTACTACTCATAGGGACACAAGTATTGTTTCTCCTTGTTTCTGCACGTTTACCTGTACATGCTTAGCGTACAGTGTGCAGTTCCAGCTCTGCTGAAATGCCTGAACATAGGGGGAAATAGTATTTAGTGACTGTAACTCTTTCCTAAATACTATTAGTGCTTTATTGATTTAATCTGAAATGTAAAGCCACACTGTTTAGACTTCTCAAATCAGAGTGGGGAAAAAAAAGAAAATCTGTTCCTACTATGCAAGTTGTCTGAGACAAAACTTTGTCTCTCAATGGTGTATGTGCTTGTTTCTCTTTGCTTTTTTGTATGCAAGGTAATGTTGCCAAAGTTTAAGATACTGGAAAGTGGAGGTAAGAGCCTCAACTAATCCCACCTGACTGAATGCACTTTATAATTTCATAGTACCTGCCCCTTCACTGATTGGAGGTAAATGACACTAGAAGAGGTTTTTTCCTCTGTTGCCATGGGTTGAAGACGAGGAAACAGGACTGTTCATTATTTCTATTGCATACACAAATACCTTAGAAGACATGATCTAAAGGCAGTTGGTACTTCCAAGAGCAATGGACTTTGATTCCATTTCATTTTACAGAAACCGTAGCCACAAAATGTACAAATAGGCTGAGAATTGCTATCGTTTGCTTTTGGTAGTGTCTCCTACACATGCTGCCAAAGGGTAAATCATAACACTGGGCATTGGAGAAGCAATTCCTTTGTATTCGGGGGAAGAGTGAAATGATGGGGAGTAGGAAGGCGGTGTGTGGATTGAGTTCTGACAGCACAGCAGGCTGGGCTTCTTGGCGGCAGATGGCATTAAAATGTCAGAGCATTAAAATATGCATATCAGGAATAGGATTGGGCATGTAAGAGGTAATTATTTCACAGAAAAGTGATATTTCTATGAAACAGATTCTGAGAGGATTTAGGATGGTTGCTGCTGTAATTAGCTATGTTAGGCTTATCACGCTGTCTTTCAGCCCTGGCAGGAGACTGCCACAACCACTTTAGTTAACAGACTCTCAATTATTTAAATAATGGCAGAAATGAATGATATTTTCAATCCTGCCTTTCTAATCTGGGAAAGGAAAGCCTTATTTGCTTGGAAAAGATCTCCAGAAAGTCTCTTTCCAAGTTACTCAGGAGCTGCTCTGAGATAGGTTCCTATTGATCATTTTAGGTAAGAGTATTATTCCTCAGCTGATGTCCAGCATCTGTGTGCCATTGGCTGTTATAGCAGCACCATCTATTTTCCCGGTCCTTAAAGAGAAAACCTCCGCTTCCTAAGAATGGTGTTCATATATTGCGCTGTCAGTGTTTTGCTAAAGTTTGGATTCTGCAATCCTGGTAAATCATACAGGCTGGCCAACAAAGCGCTATATTAACAGAAAAGTGTGTTGCTTTTATCTTATAAAAACAGTAGATAAGCACTGTGTGCTGAGTCCTAGCTGTCTGTGTTCCTGGATGCATTATTTACATATTATCCAAACTGATGGGCCTGCTGAAGGACTGTAGTAATAGGTGTCTGTGTATGAAGGTAAAAGTACTCTGTAGTATGTTGCCTATAGATGCGATATCTGCTTTACTTGGTTACTTATAGGTGTTTTTTTCTAACACAACATACTGAAGGCCATGACTTTGCATGTGAATCTAAAACAGGTCTTTGGCTGTGAATCCATGTCTCAGATAGATGACACAGGACAGTTTTGTGTCAGGAACACTTGGCTCTGGTGTCCATTTTTCAGCAGTCTGGCTGTTAAAAAATTCTGTTCATCTATCTTCCTGGTGCTTAGTTCATCCTATATATTATGATGGTTCTTTAGGCCATCTTGCGTGTCTTCTCCGTAAACCTTGTTTTGAGCCAGAATTCCTGTATGATGGGGCCAGTGCACTGGCCTGTGTAACTATCTTCTTGAACAGAGAAACATGAAAGGCTGATGGAGTGTTCTTGTCCCTACATTCCCAGCTACTGTGGGTGCTCCAAGAGAATTGTATAGGATTCATAAGTTCATTTAGGAAATTTTCTACAGCCAGGTCTTGTATTACTTGGTTATTTTTAGTACTAGGATCTCAATCCATTAATTACTTGTAACATTCGTCATTTAAAACCTCTCATTGTATCCTAAAGGAGGTAGCTTCTAAGCAGATTACTGCATTTGCCTGTGTTACTTTTAACTCAGTGTTCATACCAGGCACTTTGGCTATGAACGATATACATAACTGAAGCTGAGTGAAACTTTCATTGTCTTTCAGTTCCTTTACAGCTGTTTGTCTTAAGCTATCTGGGAAGTCCTCCAATGACCAATTTTCCTTTGGTTATCTGTGCACCCTCTCCTTGTTTGCCCAGCAACTTGCACAAAAAGGGCAGTTCAGTCACTAAAATGCAGCTACCACAGTGAGAAAAGGTGAAGAAACCGGTAACGTGATCTTTGCCTGCTCCCTAGATAATTACACTGAATTCAAGCTCAGGTTTCTCTGGCTTGGCACTTGAAGTTTTTATGGTATATATCAAAGACTGTGGTGAAAGATATCTATCTTTAAGGTGAAGGACCTTTTAAACGTGACTGTTGTGAAGCACGTATGTAAATTTGGTATAAGTTTTGCTATAATCATAGAATCATAGAATGGTTTAGGTTAGAAGGCACCTTAAAGATCATCTAGTTCCAACCCCCTTGCCATAGGCAAGGACACCTCCCACTAGACCAAATCGCTCAAAGCGTCATCCAACCTGGCCTTGAACACTTCCAGGGATGGGGCCTCCACAGCTTCCCTGGGCAACCTGTTCCAGTGCCTCACCACCCTCACAGTGAAAAATTTCTTCCTGAGATCTAATCTAAATCTACCCTCTTCCAGTTTGAAGCCATTACCCCTTGTCCTACCACTACATGCCCTTGTAAAAAGTCCCTCTCTAGCTTTCTTGTAGGCCCCTTTCAGATACTGGAAGGCTGCTATAAGGTCTCCCCAGAGCCTTCTGTTCTCCAGGCTGAACAACCCCAACTCTCTCAGCCTGTCTTCATAGCAGAGATGCTCCAGCCCTCTGATCATCTTTGTGGCCCTCCTCTGGACCTGCTCCAACAGGTCCATGTCCTTCTTATGTTGGGGGTTCCAGATCTGGACACATTATTCCAGGTGGGGTCTCATGAGAGCGAGTAGAGGGGCAGAATCACCTGCCTCGACCTGCTGGCTACGCTTCTTTTGATGCAGCTCAAGATACCGTTGGATTATCCTTCCCTTTCTTAGACTTGTCCAAAAAACTGTGTGTATACTGTAAATGGAGATCCGTATTAAGTACCTTACCTTGGGTTTAGGAATTGTAGGTTCAATATCCTACTTTTTGATGTACAAAAAACAAATATCTGAAATTCTCAACATTGAAATAGATAGGCTATTTTCATTTAGATACTTATTAATTACATACAATTTTGTCCCGATCATATTTTTCTGGTACAACACCAGAATTTTCTAACATCATATTGTATGTACATCTAATAAATAGAATTGTAGAAAATGCAATGCAATAGGTTTTGATTGTGGAAAAAAATTAGCATTACGCTGTCTTTACATGACACAGAATTCTAGACAGCCAAACATATCAACTTATATCTCTGTGCTGTCAATCCCAAATTTTGCCTGAGATTTTTCACAGCTTTTGAGGCTTTTTGCCTAAAAATGAAAACTGCTCATAAAAATTACAGAAAATTGCTAAAAATTACATTTTTGTTTCATGGTACCTGAGCTGACTTTTCTGTTGCGGTGCGATCTCTCTTTGTTTCTGTAGCTTGTGTTCTTCTGGTAGCTGCTCTCTCTCTGCCTTTTAAATCAGTTTTAATTCTTTAACATAACCTGTTCTGTTCAGTGCATTTAAGGGTTTGGAATTTTGAGGGTGATGGGTAAATTTATGTTGCCTCTTTTTAAAACATCTATTCCTGTTACCTCTGCTTTTCTCTTTTTCTTACTTGCAGTCAGCTGGGTTTTTTTCTAGCCTTTGTAATTTCTACCACTCTTAACTTTTGATTTTGCCCCTTCAGCCAGTCTGCTTAGTGCTGTGGTGCCCTCATCTAGCTACTGTCTCAAAATAGTTCTTGCTGTTGATAGAATCAACAGCAGCAACAATGACCAGTAATTCCAGCTAATTACAGTGTCTACTCCCTGTCAATCAGCCCTAATCTGCGTTCTCCCCATTCTGTTTTCTTCCTCTCCAGACGTCCATCTCGTTATCTCCCATGTAGATAGCTGCAAGCGATAGCACTGATGGACAGTGTATGCAGCATTGTTGGCTATTCTGGAAGTGTTTGTTATGTCCCTGCATTTCCATGACGTTCTGTGAGAAGTGTTCCTGTGTCCTGATGAACATTTCAAGGTTTCTCTAAAAATATCTGTGTTGAGCAATGTATATACATCCAACGCATATGGAAACACTGTAAATGTAAACTAGGCTCCATATGGTTTGTGCAGGTTGTTCACTGTTACTCAGTGCAGTGGCTTGTTTGGGTGGGATAATGGGGGCAAGATCTGCTCATTTTGTGGTGTTTCATGTATTTCTGTTCCTCTTCTCTCCGCCTCCAGGCTATGTGTTTTGGATCCAGTTACAAATTATGAACAATTGACTTCACCTCTGGAAGGGTGACTTTGAGGATGGTTCTTATTATCCCTGCAATGGATTGATTTAGGTTGTTTACAACCTTCTTGTCATGGTTTGTTGTTTGGTTTGTTTTTTTTTTTTTTTTTCTTGCTGGCATAATATGTTTGTAGGCTGTCACTATGCAATGTTTCATATCTATAGATGGCATCCCTGTTTTCATACACAGTTACTGAAGTATAATTGGTAATATAATATAATAAGGTACAGTCAAGTACTAGCTCATACAACTCAAGTGTCAGGGAAGGACAGGACAGGATTTGGAACTGGATTCTAGGGCAACACTGCTTGATTTTGTATAGGGTTTTTCACTGATTGCTTTTTATACTGTGCAGATAGTCTCTAGCTTAGCTGTCTTCAGCAGCACAATGCAGTGTGCCCTTGAAACAGTATTGTTATGTTCAGAGTGTGCTCTGTCTTTTATAACTTTCATTGCTGAGAAACTTCTGTTATTCCTAGATAGTGCCACAACATGATGAAGTACATCGAACTGTCCAGTTGGCACTGAATACTCTAGTGCATTTTTTCACTACTGTGAGCTACTACTAACACATGAAAGCTAATCTGCATTCTCTATACTCTTGCTCTACTAAGTACTAACCAAGTTCAAGGCTTGGGCTCTGTGGGGCTGAGACCCAAAAGATTTCTTTGTAAAGATCTAGAAGGCAGACCAGGGTCAGTAACACCAATCTTCAAAGGTAATGAGGCCTTCTACCTGCAGGTTAAAGATGATCTTTTCAGTTTATTCTGTCTGGTAATATAGCCCATGGTTTTGTAGTGAGCACCTACCCAAACTACGCATCATGGTATCACCTTTTAGTCTATAGGCAGAGCACTGTTCTCAAACCTTGCTTGCTTCATTTCCAAATGCACTTTGAAAAATGTGTGCACAGTCTCCTTCCACGCCAAACTGCTATGCTATATTGCATGCGTTTTTCCCTCTGTGGTAAGTGAATAAACCACAGAGCACAGTGGGGTTAGGTTTTTTGGTTTTCTTTTAATACAGTACCAGAATGCATTCAGATACTGTAGTGATCGGGATAGGGTAAGCATTTTTATAGAACAAGCCAGAATATGGTTTGACAAGCACAGACTATTTCAAATAAAAATACAGAACACTCACCAGTGCCTGCAAATAACTTTGGAACAAACAGAAATCTTTGGAGTATTGTTTTGAATAGATATACTATCCTGGATCACACATGACACAGAAAAGAAACAGCATGTTAAGATGACATTCAATGTAACTTTCTTGTCCAAGTGAGATAAGTAGAAAGAATGGAATCTTCATTTTTAACCATTACAGTTATGACAAATCTTCTTTTGTTTACCTTTTATCTGACTTAATATGGCTTTCCATGAATCTGTTTCATGCAGACAATGTATGGGAAGCTTTACTGGACCTTATTGAGAGAATGTGAACCAGCTGAACCCTGTTAGATCAGATTGCATATTTTAAAGGTATTTTCCTATGCATTTTAAGAGTGAGTGCAACATGATAATTTATCTACCTTGAAAGCAACTCTCCCTTCCCACATACGCAGAAATAAATAATAATCTTTTTAGACAAGTAATGAGAAACTTATTAAAAATAATCTTCAGCATCAGACACATCAGTAAAGAATTCGTATGTAAGCTGAAAGGTCTAGAGAATAAAGGACTACTAGCTGTGTTCTTCCTATACGTTCTTTCACCCGTGAAGAGATACATATTCGTACATTGGTAATAATGACACTTTCTTCTTAAATTACTTTATAATTTCCAGGTGCTGCACAGATTTTAATTAGCATCTCACCTTGCTTCCAGTCAGCTCATTCTCACTGAGTCAGACCGCATTATTCCTCAGTATGTGATGTTCAGCATAATCAACTTTCAGCTTACAAACAGTCTAAAATCTGTTCTTCCTAGCGTACAAGCAGTTCTTAAGACTTGCACATGGCAAGGTCACTTGCACTTGAATAATTATGATATAATTTGAAAACATAATTATCGTCTGGGCAGTAAAACCATTTCCATCATTATCGGTCAAATGGCAAATTTCTAAGATACACTTAATTTCTGTCTCTCATTCCTTCTTCAGCTCTGCTTTAATTTTCATAAATTGAGTCTTGTATTTTAGTTGCATAGGAAGAAAAAGATGCTGAAAAGGAACAAAAAGCGTGGTGTTTTTTTCCCTTCTGCAGTTCATTTCCACGCAGACTTCTTTTCATGATCTTTTCTCCACTTCTGCAAACCTGCTGATGAAAAAAAGAAGTAGGGTGCTTGCAAATGGTGCCAGCACAGTTAGCTAGATCCTTATCTGAGCTTGCTTTGAAGCATGTGTGTTCAATCACTTCACTATTAGATGAAGCTGATCCCAATGCAATGTAGTAGGGGTTAAGACTTTGGGTCTATGTAAAATGGTTTTGTGAGTTTGTTTAGTTATGTTTTATCTGTTGTTAATGTCGGAATCATGATGACTTAAGAAAGACTAGAATTTGAAGGTGAACGTCAAGCAATTATTTTCTTATTGTAATAGAGCTCTTGGTCATGTTTGACAACTTGAATATTTTGCATACTACTTCATCTCTTGCCAGCAGGAAACATAAATGGGAGATACTGATTCATGCCTACCTTTGGACTGGCCAAGTGCTGTCAGTAAAACATTCTCTTCTTTCCTCTTGGCCCTTTTTCTGTCTCACACATGCACGCAAAAATGCACATGGATTTAGCTGAATGATACCTGGGGGTGTGTGCAGGCCTTGCTGTGCTTGTTAGTGCTGTAATAAGCCCAGTACAGTGTTACCTGGCAGTAAGCTATTAAGCGTTCCTCAGAAACGGAACCAGGACAGCGTTGTGAAATCCTGCCCAGGGCTTACTGGTTTCCTGCAAAGCATGAGATATGCTGAATGGTGAGCCAGGGATGCTGGATATAGTGGCAACCAATGGTCTGCATAGAGTTTGTCAAGCACCAGGTACTTTTGTTTTCCTTCTCTCTTTCTTGAATAGTGGACTCAGTCCTTTGTCTTTGAAGCATACAAAAAGTATTTGATACATGTTTTCTTCACAAAACCAAAGATTGATCATAAACACATTTTCTTGATAATTTTACCTTTCAAAAATACTGAGTTAGAATGGAACAGCATGGTGGTTTTTTGTATTGCTGTTCTCCTTTACAAAGTAAAAAAGCATAGCAAAGGTGGCTGAAGGAGGAAGATGGAGAAGAATGCCCTTGCTATTGATTTAAACTCTGCCTACTCAGCAAAAAGAGCCATAGGAATCACAGTTAGGCTTCCTTCACAGAATGTACTCATATTTAATATTGAACTCTTAACAAGGTTAGAAAAATGTTGTATGATAACTAGGGCCAGGTTTTCTTGCTCAGATACAGCTAGCAAAGAAAAGACCTATCCTGTGCAAAAAGCCTGTTGATCACAGGGGTTATCATTGTTAAGAAATGTGTATTTCGGAACTAAAATTAGGTCTAAAATTCAATTTACAGTTTAAATTTTGCCTGCACTCACTTTTGTCCACTCTTTGTTCTTGTTACATTAGGAGCTAAAAGTCACTTCCTGTTCTGAATGGCAGCAGCCCTGCCTAAAATCCTCAACCTTTTGCCAGCAGTGGATGCTTTAAAGGTTTTAACACAGACTGTTACAGTTGGCTTTATGCTGTCCCCTATAGCTTTAAAGGGATGTTGGAGCTTGCTTAAATGAGCCTGTGATTGGATCCTTTGACTTCCAACCTTACTGCTTTCTCATCATGCCAGGCAGGAGCAGAAAAGCCATTACCTATTGGGATTTCAGGATCAGCCCCAGCAGCTTGTGCTTTCTAGCTCAGAGGAGAGGTGACGAGGGAGCAAGACAACAGCGGCCATCTGAGAGGGATTACCTCAGTGTCATAAGCCTGGTTTATCCCATAAAGGCACAGAAAAGAGTCTGAGATACTGAGAACGGTGTTTGTGTGTTTGTTCTTTAAATAAAATTTGAGCTTAACGCTGACACGACACAGCTTAGCTGCCAAGTTAGTACTGTGCATGTGTTCAGAACAGGATTTAACTGGCAGGCTTGATGTTCAGGACTGCAGTTTAGTTTGCACTATATTTTCTTGATGGTTTCTCTACCTTATGGAGATAATTACTTCTCAATCAATATGCAAGTAAAAATATCAATAGATCATGGAAGCATAGTAAGAGTTCTCATACAGGAATGTTTAGAAGATTAAAACTGGACAGCCAGGTCATAATTATGTATGGCTATTCTGCCCAGCATATAAGACGAGAAAATCACCATGTCCTGCATGTGGTATCAGGTTTTTATAATAAAGAATTTTTAATGTAGGAAACATTGTTTTTAACATTAAAATGGAAATCATTTAATATGTATACTCCAGAAATTGAACAAACTGAAATAGCATTCAAATTGGAAAAAATATCTGTCAAGTTCACTCTGCTAAATCCAATCTCCAGACTAAGATAGTGCTGAAAGAATTTATTTTTGTCTTGCTGCTCTGCTAAATGTATGCGCTGGTTAATGAACCCCACCCCTACATCCACAAAAGCCACAAAACATCCAGGCAGCCATCTGAAGCATTTGTGTGAATACATGCAGAAAAAGAAATATAAACACAAAATTATTCAATACTTTTTTCTCCTAAAATAATAGTGAGTAGCATCATCTCTGTAACTATGGAAGGGTCAAGAAATCTTCCTCATTATTCTGTCCTCAAATTTTGAAAAGGTTTTGATTTGGCTAATTGTAGGGGTAGAGCAGAGGAGGCTTGGTGCAAAACGTACTTGGCATTGAAAACAAGCACAGAACCCAGATCCTTATCTATCTGAAACTAGTGAAGAAAATCTTGCTGGCAATAAAAGAAAATGTGGTCTGGCCTTTTTTCTTAGGACTAAATAAACTGATCTCAGTTGTCACTGTCCAAGAAACCCAGTGCTCACCTTGGTAGTCTTTTGGTGCATATGCATCAATAGAACACTTGCATTTTTCTCTTTGTCTTAGGAACAACCTAGCAATCTGAACTAATGATTTGTGTATCTGGTGAAGTGTTCATAGCTATCAATCATTGTTCATGCTTTTCAGTCAGCAGTTTCAGCCTGTTGTTGTCTCTACACTTAGTGAATCAACTCTAAACTTTCACATTACTGTATTTAATTTCTTTTCAACAGTGTTAAAGTGTACAGGATAGAATGGAGACTGAGGCAATCATAGAGGAACTGTCTTTTAGGACAGATAGTAACAAAGAGAGGATGGAGTGGGCTGCTGTTGTGGGACTGTGGGCTCTTCATTTTATAGAAAAAGATGAGAAACAGAAATGAAGAAGGCCAACATCACTAATAGTCAAATGGGTGAGCGAGTAAAAATGAGAAAGTATCATTTTATGGCCACTGAACTTCACATTAATTCTCACTGAACATCAGTAAACAATACTGTAGAGATGGATCATCATTATCAACCTGCAGTGCTGCTGTTAAACAAAACGTTTGCAATGTAAATGGAAGATGTTCCAGGACATCATCAACACACTTGACCCCAGACAATTATATTTGACTTTTTGTATGCATGAATTCTGTCCATATGGCTATGCTCTGCCCCTGTGAGCTCATAATTGAGAATCATGAGTTTTAGGTAAAAGCTGGGGGAGAATGGGAGACTCCTCCTTAACCTGACTGAACATTTCTAGTCTACTCCAGGGCAAACAGTCAAATCACTGGTGAGGGTGCACCTGAACTTCAGGGTCCTTTCCATTGCCTCTCGGCTTTTGGTCTCAGTCAGGACCTCATGAATGCCTAGTAGCCGTGTAAATGCCATACCCCTGCATCCTTCCTTCTGAAGTAACCCATCTGTGAGAGGGAATAGTGCTTCTGGAGGAAGGGGTCTGTCTCAGCTTGGCGGCAGAAAGCATTGTACAATGTTGTTCTGCTTGTAGCTCTCCCAAGTTGAATGATATCTGTGCAAGCAGTGATTGTGACAGGGAGAAGCCGTTTTCCAGCCAGGGACCAATCTCTGCAAGACTGTGGAAAATCAACAGCCAAGAGCAGTGGTTGCCTGCTGCCTCCCAGTTGAGGCTGGAGTCAAGGACAAGCATTCCATCTCCATCCAGTGTCACCCATGGTTTGTGAGTGTCTGATACTCTCCCAGGTGTGGAGCTTACAACCCTGGGAGGTACTCACACCCTGTTGCTGAGGGGTAGGAGTTATTGAATTCCGAAGCAGTTTAAATGCTTCATTCAGTATTTGGTGAATAATTCAAGCAGTTTCAAAGCTAAACCATGGCTATCCTACCATGATGTTGTTTATATTAATGTTTAGACTTTAACTGACAGATTTGGGTTTAGTTGAGGTTTTTCAGGGAAAATATTCTAGTTTGGTGTTGCTGTTTCTATTTATCTCTTTGAAGCTATATGCTATTTCTTAGCTGGCTAGCCCCAAGTACTAAGGGCGATGTCAGCACAAGCTGCTGCTTCATAGTCTGTTCCCGAGCACCACCAGGAATTTGTTCGGCAGTTCCCAAGCTGGGTAGGGTTTTCTTGCTCCTGCTTAGTTCCCCCCACTTTTGAAGAAAGAAAAGGAGTTTGTTTGCTTTTTACAGTCTGTTGAAATCTCAAGAAGCAGAAAATAGGAAAACCAATCACTGGTGACCCAATGTGTAAACTAGATGCTTCCTTGAATACTTTTCAGAGAATTTCATGAAGGCACACTGACTGGAGTACTGCTGATAGTCTTAATGGTCTTTAACCTGTCTTTTACCTTTTCTGGCCTACATTTCTGCTTCCCAGTTAAAACCAGTTTTGTTGATTCATTGTCTTGCAGCTTTTTGTGAAGATCAATGCAGAGAAGTCATTCTTTTATCAATCATTATTCGTTCTGTCTATCTAACAAACAGACTACCTTTGGACAACTGGACAGATATACAGCTAAGTGTTGTAGGAGGATAAGAAGATTTATGGTACATTTTCTACTTACCCTTCTGTGATAGTCTAACTGATTTTTTTTCCCTGATAAGCTTTTACCATTCCTTTTTCCTTGAGCGTGCACCTTTTTTGTTTTCCCATTTCCTTCCCCTCCTTACGTATATGTTTAAATATATATTTAAATGCTGTAGCTACGGCATTTCTTACTCAAGTATTACATTTGCATTGGGATAATGTAATGCTGTATGTTTAAATCATATTGGTTTGTTTAGCTCTGGTCTCCTGTTGCTGCTGATTTCACAGGTACTGACATTTCCCACTTAAGTTTTTACCTGGATTGAACCACATTCCGACTAGTGTTAGGAGATTGTATCTATGCTTTCTTTACAGATGAGAAAAAAATGAGATCATTGTTATTTAAGGGTGCTGCTTCAAGAAAGTAAATATGCTTAATTAAATTCGATATACGTTCTCACTTGTATAACAATTAGGTAACATTGATTTGGACTGATAAATAGGGACTGTACTCTATATCAGAGGGGATTTAACTCTGCTGGTATTTGAAGGGTTTTTGACATGGACTGGAGAGTGTATAAAAGTTCTTCAGTGTGGAAGATGCTGTATAATCTTAATTTAAGTCATCCCAGCTTTGCTTAGACATCTCAATGCCTTGGCTGTATTTTATAAATAGTCTTTTCCCGGAACTGCAAACAGTATTTTCTAAGAAATGTGAACTCAGGAGAGGTAAGTGAATTATTCAGCTTGGAATAATGTCAGGAGTCTAACTCTTTAAATTGTGCATATGCAACTTGGAGGAATATATAATGCTACTCAATGTTTAAGCAGATATGTTGATCTTCATCAAGTTTCCTGCAATATTTAAGCAACGTCTCTTCTATATTTCTGATTTTCATTAATTACATGTATTCACTTTGTTTCAGAGATGCCTTTGAAATAGATTTTGTTGATGTTGATTTATAATCTGAAGGTTGTAACGCTTACCAAGTCTTCACTGACTTTGGAATTTAGGATCTCAAGCATTATTCTGGTCTCAAAAAAATTTGTATTTCTGATATACCCAGGTGAAAGTCTTCTGATGCCTTGGTTTCTGCTTGTCTATAGAACTATGCAGCCCAGTGAGGAAAAGGTATTGCATGGTTTGGTGAAAACTGCTGTGTGGTCTGTGGATACTAACAAAGCCCTTTGACATGCATGTGTACAAAGTGATATATAAAGGCAAAAGAATCATCAAGCTCTCCACAAAGGGATCTGTGAAGATTAAATAATCTTTTCTGTTATCTAGCAAATTGCAGAGGGCTGTTTAACTTTATCACCTTGTCTCTAAGCAAAAATACTTTAATAAGGAAAATAATATAGGTACTATTGCAGTGACTACATTTCATACACTCCTTTGGCAGAGACGTGCTGGAAAAGGTAGCTGTGCACAGTGATGAGTGTATTTTAAACATCTGAATCCACAGAGGCGGATGGTTCTGCATTTTGTCTGATGGACCTGGCATACTAAGATTAGCAGGATGGGTAAATAGCTTGTGCTTACACCTATGGAATTTAAAGTGGCTTTCCAAGAGGGGGGAGAAAATGTAGTACTTTATTCTTGGCATGGTCAAAGCAACAAATGACACGTACTTAACAGTTTTTCACTAACTGAACCACAAATAGTTCGATATGTGCAGACACATGCACAGGAAGAATTGGTCTCTGTTGCTTTAGTTGTAGTTGACAACTACTGTAAAATGTGCAGTTGTGAATGCACACTTACAATGAGAGGGGAGATGGCACGGGAAAAGAGTTGCTGCAAAGGGTTTATTTGTGTGGGAAAATTATACCTATTGAGCCTCCGGTGCAGATTTGCAGAGCTCTGAATTTTGATCTGGGCCCTCCAATGTAAAAGTCAGTAGCAGTAAAGAAAATGATTGCTCATGCATTTTGTCTAATGATTCTTTAGGGCTCAGTGAGCAATTCCTGGGGCAGAAGGCAGGACTGGGATCTCTGCATCTCTCTGGGTAATGCTGTAGCCACGGACTTGTTTTTTCTTGCATATTCACTCTCTGAATCTCATTTTCTTTTCTGCCTGGTGGCAGCCTGGTAACAGACAGCTGGAGCACTCCGCTGGGAGACAAGATATGTCGGTCTCCTTGGCAAAGAGCCTGACCTCTACCATTTTCTGAGTAAAGAATGACAGTGCTATTAATAGATCCCTCTTCCAGCCAGGTTTTCAAAGGAGTATAGCCTGGTTGCTGTGCTTCGTGCTGAGATTAGATATTATCAGCACATGTAGGTGTATTGTGAGTATCAGGAAAGAATTGGGCCCCTGAAGGGAGTTAAGCTCAGAATGCCTTCAGGGAGCTCTGCAAACCCTGCATGGGAGGAGGCGCCTGCTTCCCAGCCCCATCAGCCAGCTGGGGACACAGCCCCCTACCACCCAGTAGCTGAGCTGTAGGCACTTAAGTCTAGGCTGTTCTGGCAATAACATATAGGTTCCTACCGTCAGCAAAAAAGTTAGGGCCCTGGTTTGGACTTAGTGGTTTAACTGGTCTTTTGGCTCTTTGGTCATCTGGAACCTCTCCCATTTCCATTGCGATCAAAGGTAGTTGACTGATCGTTTTGCATTTGACTGCAAACAGGTGGTAGGCAGGGTTTCTTTCTTTCCTAGATGCAACTGGGAGAAAACTAAACACAGCAGTCCATCAGTAATGAAACTTTTTCTATTAAAAGGAAGTATTATGATTTAGATTAAAATTTCATTTGAAATAAATGAATCTCTTTGAAAACATGAGCTTCCTTGGAAGAGTGAATTCAAAATTATTTGTTTGGTATTCCCCAGTTATCTGCCCTTTGACACGTGGACTTGACTCGGATAATTTTTGATGTTGAATGCAAGGGAAGAAAAATAAATTAAACACTTTTCATTTTTTTAGTAGGAAACTGCACACTCAGTCTTTCCTGGGAAACATGGTAATAACTGGAAAGTGAACCAAAATTCAGATCATATTTTTAAAGCTGCGTATTCTTACATATGAATATTCTCATTAATGCTTTGTAACCCACATGGACTTAATTTCTCATTAAACATTTTTGTGGTAATTTAACAAGGCTTGCCTGGAGCCGACATTAGGTTAAATATTTTAAAGGGTCTGCATTTGTCAAGGTCTCTCTAAACATCGCATTAAGCTGGTGAGGTGGGAGAATCTTAAAGAGCTTAAAAAGCTTTGCTAACAGCCCAGCAAAATTACTAGACCATGTAAAAAATTGAGTTTCGCAGTAAGAACAAGGCTTACCTCTCCTAATAGAAATTTTGCAAAATGGTTTTCCAAATACTGCTGGTTATTTTTTTTATTTCAGGTGCAAATATGTGGGGCTCAGCCTCCAAAGTCTTATTTACAGGAGATGTTTCTGTGATTTAAAACAGATTTATTAATGTAGGACCCAGTCATGCAAGGTCTTACAGTTGTGCTTTACTTACGCACTCTATGTAGCTCCCTCTAAGTCAGTGAAAGCTTGAACTGACAACGCAGGAATTGTAAGAACTCCCTCAGAGGTAAGAATTTGCGGAACTGGGCCTGAAATCTTTTTGTTACGCAGTAGAGAAAAAGTTTGAAATCAATGGTCTAAGGCCACAAAAAGAAAACACAGGATTAAAAATAAATAAATTAAGGAAACCCAGCCCTCATTCTAGAGGGCATTCCCTTCTAGTTCTCACCCTATGTCATGCCACTCTTTTGATTTCAATCAAATTTCTTTTGTGGTGACAATCCTTGGGATAATTTAGAAGCAAAATGAATGGAAACTTGACTATTTATCCTCAAAATTGTTCAGGCTCACATTGAGCATTGATTTCATAAGTAGTGATGAAGAACTTTGTATTGACTTAAAGGGTCAAATTCTCCAGGCATAATGCTGCCTGGGTGAAACTTTGTATACATGTCCACAAATGGACACCATCACTGTACAGAACCTCAAGTGATTTCTGTTATCGGGAAGTAAGCTGGAAGGCTTTATTATTGCTTTTTTAACTTTTACTGTGTTGGCTATGTAACCGTCCAACTCAAAACAGTATGGTTAACCTTTGAATGCTTTGAAATTAAGAGCGGCGTTGGAACATAAAATATTCCCTGAAATAAATCACAAAAAGCTCATAAATTAATTGTATTTACAAGAAGTTTGCCTTTACAAGCAAATTAACATTTTTTAAAAATTTATATTTCACCTGGTTCTGGATAAGACATTCCAAGACCAGGAGCTAAGGAGAGAGGAAGAAAAATCATGGATAGCATGCATCCTACTGCGTAGCCTTACTTCAGGAAGAAATTTAAGCACATGTTGAAGAAATCCTCTGGACAGAATAGCATTTAAACAGGTGTTTTACTTGCACTTACTTCAAGATATAAATATATTTAAAATTACATGCACATGGAAGTAAGAGCAATGTATTGAGGCCTCAAAGAATAAAAGCCCTTCAGAGTGATTCTTAACTGGTTGCAAATGCTCCTCTTAGTGGTTTTCTAAAGTTATCAGAATAAAAACTTTATAAAGTAAAAGAAAATTTAAAAAAAGTGTTTTCCAAGGGAATGATTGTCAGATCTCTTATGATTGTTCTGTAGATTAGCAGTTCAAGAAAACTAACAAAATAGTGGGTTTCTCTGTAAGTAAATGTCACTTTTCAATACCTCAGCTATTATGTTTATGTTTGCATTACTTTAGGGATTTAAATGGTACCATTTACATATTTTATCCAATTCTCTGATGTTCACTTGGTGAGTTAAAATTAAGATAAGTTGTGTAAATGGAACAGCTTCCTGGCTGTAGCTAAGCTGATTTAAGCTACTCTAAGTGGGACTAAAGGTATGGTACTTGGTCATTCAGAAGACACATACACAGTTACACTTTGTTTGTGAAAGTAACATATTTAATAGCATGTAAGTTTTAGTTTGAAATTGAAACAGTATATGGAAATATGGTAAAGACTGTGACAGCCTCTTTGCCTTGGGAGGGGAAGGCTAAGAATGTACGTTTAGTCATGTCAGGTGTGTGTTCAAATAATTTTTACTATATAACATTCTCTCAAAATTTATTTGTATTTATGTGCCTCAAATGCCCCCTCCAATGTTTTGAGATATTTAATCTACACGGAGTTCTCTTCCCCCTTTTCTCCATCTGATATGCACAACTTTTTTTCTGACAAGGTGAAGTGCCTTTCGTTGTTGTCATTAAGAGTTCTAGCCAGTCTAGGAATGGTTGGCAAAGCCTGGCCTGTGACATTCATGAGTTTCTCTTTGACAGCCTGCCTGGAAATCTTCTCTGTTCTTTCACCTTCAAATTTCACCTTTGAAGTTTTGGCAGGGATTGACTTTTGATCCCCTAAGCTGATGTTTTATTTTTAAATACTCACCTAACCTGTATTTTTTGATACTAAGCATCTTCCACAGGTCTAATCTTCCTGTCTGTAATTTTCATGGATCTTAAGGGGGACCAGCATTACCCATCCCTCTAAAATAACCTGGAGGGACGTGACCAGTTACCATCCTCAAATCTGCTCGCCTTAACATCCTTTTCTCTTTGCAAAATACTTTGTTGCTTTCCTTCATTTATCTGTCTTTGGCTCACTGACCACCAAATAACTGTTTTCTTTTTCTGTATGTGAATTAAGATAAAGTTAGTGCACATTGGCACTATGTTTTTCAGCTAAATTTGCCTTCCTTGCACATCTAAAGTAAATGTATAATCTGCTTATAAGCTGTTGAGGAATTCTGCTACAAGGGTGTTTCTTTGAGTTGTTTTAGTCTGCCATGAGGAACCATGATTACTTTTATGTGCTAATAGTCACTGAACTGGGGGTTTTGAGCTTCTCTGTGGATTTTCTGTGATTAGAGATGGAAATAGTCTTAAAGACTGCGTGGAAGCTTAAAACGAGATATTTATGTAATGCTATTCTGCATATGGCACAGCAGATCAGCGTACTCTACAGCAACTTCTCAGTTTGCGTAAACCCTGAGTTTCTAATCGCAGGACAGAAGGACTGTAGGATAGATGGAAGGTAGGCAGTAGTTTTTGGTAAGAACGAAAAAAGTTGGGAAGGATACAGATATGTAAGACATCAAATTGTAGTAGCCATTGCCCCTTAATCTCTCTCTCTTCCCGCCTCCTTCCTTCCCTCCTCACAGATTTTGTTAGTGAACTGGGGGACAGAAATACTTTCCTAATGTACTGTAAGAAACTCCTTTTCTTCCCCATCCCACCAGGGGGGAGTGAGCGAGGGGCTCTGTGGGGCTTAGCTGCTGGGTGGGTTTAAACCACAATAAATTGTTAGTTTCAAAGTGTGTGTTGTCATAAATGAAAATAGAGAAATAACATGCTGCTTCTATCTTCTGGCTATTCCCTGGTTTATTCTCCCTCACGCTTTAGTGTAAATGTAGCTTTCTGTAATCAAATGAGTACTTTTCTGTGTAAACACACAGGGAAGGTATTGAGAAATTAGATTCTAAACTACCATGATGCTCAAAAATAAGCAAAATGTATATTTGTAACAACAAGGGCTCTTGCTGTGGTTCTTCTTCGAGAGAATTGTGGCTATATTGAAGTGGCTGGCACGGAGCCAGGGTCTGGCCCTGGCTGCACGCTGAGTTGCCTATTGCTTGTACACAGGCCTGCCGATGTAAGAGTGTAAGCACAAGAACACGACGTGGACATGATGTGTGTGGGTGATGAGGTAGCAAGTATTTTTTTTTTTTTTTTTTCCCCTGATGTGTTGTGTAATGTAATAATGGATTTTTCACAAATTTTTCTGTGTAAAAAGCACAGGAACGTACAGTATTGCTCTGCACGCTGCTTGAGAGAAATGACTCAACATCCATCAGTCCTTTATACCTACTTTAAAATTGCCAGTGGGAATGCCCTGACAAGGCAAGGGAAGACCATTCAGTTTGAGGGCGGTTAGTGCCCTTGTGACAAAAAATGGCAGCCGCCTTCGTTCTCTTTTCTTACAGTAGCTAGCAGGGAAGGAGAGAGGTGTTGCTTTCTGCTTTGCATTTCTCCTGCGGGCAAGGAGGCAGACTGTCTTCAGACCGGTCTTCGCAAACGTAGAGCAAGTGAATTTTCAGTTGCACGATTGCCATGGGCTTTACTAGGAGCTAAAACTTCACTGACGTTGAACGTTCATCAGAATTATGAGTTATTGCTGCTCAGTTATCCAGCTGCTGTTGTTAAACACCAAAAATCAGAAAATAGCCTATTTTTCCTCTGCACAGTAATCCGAAAGCCGTTCAGACCAACCTAAACAAAGCTGCAATTGCAAAAGCGCAAGCTGGTGCTGCCAGGCCGTTCCTGGCAACGCCAGTGCCAGTAGAGGCTACCGGGGCTGACGAGATGGCTGATGCCTACACAACAGCTCTGTGTCAGTGCAGGGAAAGGGACTGTGTGGGAACTCAGAGCTACTTCTGCAGCAGAAGCTACCTTTTGTGCCATGGATTTAACCCAGGACCCTGTGAGGTCAGCAGAAAGGTTTCCTTAGGGCTTACAGTAAGGTCTCCGTCACAGAGATGTGTCTCTTCAGTGGCGTCTGGGTTACTTTTATATGCTGTGTTTCAGTAAATGTACGACAGAGAGTGAGCTTTGCTGAGAGTGGCAGGGCCGGCAGTGTCCTTTTTCAGGCTCCTCTGGGTGAAGCTCTGCGAAGCCAGGTACTGCCGTGCTCGCAGGGGCACCGAGGTGCTCCTCTCCGGGTTGGGATTTCTCGGCTGCGGAGCGGGGCTGCCAGCTCTCCTCCAGACAGCCTGCAAGGGGAACTGGTAATGACCGTGAGCCCTGCCTAAAAAATGAAACAATCAGCCTTTAAAAAGGGAGAGGTGTTGGGAAAGTGTGTCCTAAGAGGGGATGAGCTGCTTTGGTCTTTCATTTCCATAGTCCTTTGCCTAGAAGGAATTTGTCTGAAACAGCGGGGTCTGTGGCTCTGCTGTCTTCACCCTCAGTGACAGAGCCCTGCAGGGCATCCCCCTGGTTACAGACTGCTGAGACATACCTCTCTGCAATTAGACTAATTGATTGCAATTGCAAGCCTCTATTATTGCCACACTGTTTCTTTATATATGTGATGAGAAAAGACTAGACCAAAGAAAAAGGAAGGGGAGAGAGAAAAAAACCCACAACATAAACAGAAATTAAGATCAATAATTTTTATTTAGGAACTGCGTAGTAAAAAGCACAGTTATACTGAAAATCACTATAAATGTAGTCAGATGTTCCCTGTAGCAGGTTGAAGTGAAAAGGTGTATTGATGTTATGCTTAGAGAGAATTTGAAGCATTTGACAGGTTTTTTTTAATGACTTTTCTGTTTACCTTTTAATTACTCTCATCACTTTATTTTACCCCATTACTGTATTTTCTTACTTCCTAATATTAAGAATAAAGCACTATGTTAATTTCCCTTTTAAATTTTTAGGCTAGTATTTATCTCTGAATGTAAAAAACTGATAACTGATTAAAATTTCATTGCAAAAAATTTCCTTTAATTATCTTAGCAAGTAGGAATAGTCTCAAATAGGACTACTGTGAGTCATGCCAAAGGAATGACAGCTGAGGAGAACTGTCACAGTAGTTCTCATATACCGCATCTCCTTGCCGGTACCCATGAGCTGGATGGTGACTCTGTTGCCTGATGAGCTTCTTCAAAGTGTTGACAGAAATATGTGACTTTTCCAGATAAAGGCTGGCCAGTGGCCATGCCTGACTTGGAAAATGCCAGGATTGGCTATAGCTCTCTAGGCAGGAAGTGAAGTGAAGTGACACAGAAAACAGTGTCAGCTTTCAGAATCCTGTTGGTTCTGGTATTTTTACTGAATGAGTACTGCTTTCTGGACACTTACAAGCATCAATTAAAGACTAAGGTTCTGACTCCTGGATTCAGTTTAAATACAGAATATAATTGCATGCAGGGTGCTTAATATACGTTATGGGGGGGGGGTTTGGTATGTGTGCTCTAAAGGTCATTAGGCAGACATGATACTGAGTGTATAATACAAGAACCAGATAGGAAATATTTTCAGTTCATATAATTTTTAATGAAAGATATAAAAAGAAAGAAATTATAAACTTTTTAAAATAAAACATGTTTGCATGTGTCTACATTTCTGACAAATGGAAAACATTCTATTGATTATGACTATATATGACTTTATATAATGTTTTAAATTTTTTTTAAGTCTTATAATTTAAATTCACATTAAGAGTACATGTAATTTCTGTGTATGTAAGTTGACTTGCTGCAATTTTGAGAATATGGTTTATGCTATATATTTGCCTAATGCAGAGTTCCCGTGGCCACAAAATTGTCTTTTTGACAAATGTTATACGCGCATATTTCATGAAGTGGTCTACAGCTTTGCAGAAACTAGGGCAAGCTCTGTAAATAGAGAAGGTCAGGTAATTATTAAAATTCTTTTTTTATGCCATGAAATAACAAATTTGTTCTGTAGTGGATGGTTTTCTGAGATTTCTGTGAAATCTCTAATAATGTTGCTTGTCTGTCATTTCACCTACAGGTACATTTATGTTCCAATGGGAGGATCTCAGTCCAGTCTGCTGGGAATGCTCTTTTCCACAGCCCTTACGTTTGCCTTTGTAAGCTATTGGCATGGAGGACAGAGTTATCTGTGGTACTGGGGTGCACTTAATTGGCTTGGAGTAATTGTGGAAAATGGTGTCAAGAGGATACTTTCTATTTCACTTATTCAAGATTTAATTGTAAGTTGAATCTCTCTTCATTTCATGTTCTTGTTTCATGGCTGCATGTTCATCTGAAGTTCCTGGTTACTATTTTGGTTTAATCTAAATTAAAAGTTGTGGATAACAGATAACAGAGTTAGCATTCTCTTGCCCACCCTCCAGTATTTGAGGTAAGCCATATAACTAGAATTTTGCAAAGTATCAGCAAAGCAAACACTGAAATATGCATGGTCTTAAAAGCTTCCTCTGCAGTCCTAGAGTAAGCAACTGCTTGTCACGTTGTATATGGCTGAAGAGAAGCTAGTTTTAACATTTGTATTCTGATTTCACTCAGGATGTCCTTAAAATATTCATCTTTGCTAAAATTAGGAGTGTATATTTCTAACCATGTGTTTCCTGGACAAATGCATGTGTAGCAGCTGCTTGCATCTGGGAACAAGCTTACACTGGGAAATCTTACGCCACTAAAGAGCCGTGTAAAGAAAATTATTTTTCTTTGAAGACCTCCGGTATTTTCACTTTACTTTGACCTTCATGCTGTCATTTCCAAAGGACAAAATTGTCATTGACATGCAATCATATGCAAAAAACCCTGTTTTAATTTTGATGGTCATTTTAGTCTGCAGGTTTGCTCACTATTAAATCCCAAATCTTCTATTAACTGTTTGTAAGAAAAAATAATTCCTGTGTCTTGCTTCCTTAGTAGTGATAAGTGCACAGAATTCATACTCCTATATAATGTTGTGGTGGTGGTGACTTGCTCTGCAACCTGATGAAGTCCTGATGCTCAAGTAATTATGCTTGTTCTCCATCCCACCCATTTCAGTTTTCACTGTTGTGGCGTCTCATGTGTAGCAGGTGATACAGCTAAGTAATTTAGTAGCCAGTAGCAGCCAGTGCTACCTTATATCATCCAACTGTCCATCGCTGTGAATTCAGTGACAGTCTGGAAGCAGCTTTTTTCCTTCCCAGAGAATGAATTTATCAGATCCATTAATCCTCTCTCTAGGGTGAAACTGAGCTTCGCCATCCGACTGGCTGCATACATTTGTCTCTGGACTGGAAGACAATGTAGTTTTTTAGGCATCCAGCTGTATGAGGAAATATAAGTGTAGGGGCTTTTTGTATTTGAAGTCACTGTATTAGAAATTTTAAAAGAACTCTTAAGGAATTAAGTGCTTAAATATCATAGAAATTATAAGGATGTGGCATTACGAAGGTGGGGTTATATGTGTTGGATTAATTTCTAACACATAGTTCTAATTATAGGTAACCTATGCTGGCAATAATGCTGGCTCCCTAACAATGAACCAAGTGCATTTTGCACCTTTCCTCCCCTTTGTGTTCATCCAGTGTTTTTAAAGGCCTGTCCAATGTCTTCCATGTCTCCCTTGTTTTCCATTTCTCTTTGGAAACATGGCTGTAGACCTTCCTTAGAAGATACTTTTGCATCTTTCCCTGAAATGTTTCTGAAGCCAAAGTTTTTAATATTAATAGTTTTGGCATCTGAATTAGTGCATTAGGCATATCTTGCTGCATTTCGTTATAGCTGAGTCATGCTTTGCCTTGCGCCTTGAAGGTGTCGCTACAACAACATGAGCTACAGTCTTCGCAAACTACCCCTCATTGCTCTCTCCTCACTTTTCTAACAAACTCCCATTTTCTTGAATGCTGAGACTGGGGAGCAGATGAGTAGTTGGACTTTGACTCTTCCTTATCAAGGGGTGTGATGTGACATTCTCTAAGAAGTATCACATTTAAAATGAACTGCAAATTCCCAAATGCCCTGTGTAAATTTCCTTTTTTCCCTTGTAATCTGGCTTTTGGAAGCATTCCCATAATCCTGCCTCAGCGAGAGGTGTGCTGCAAGCCTAGTCACCGTGGCATTGAGAACCGTGTTCTGGGGGATGGCATTTTCACTTAAATTTCATTTGTTGACAAGCTGAAATCCTTTGCATTCTTGGGCTTCACTCACTTGCTGTGTTGGCTCTCGAAGGCTATTTTTGAATAGGAAAGTTTATTTGTACTCCTACAATAGCAGATGAGTTTCTGAAAAAATACAAAGCACAGGTTTATGCTTTTTTTAACCCATTCTATTTACCAAACCTCCTCATATATTGTTGTTAAAGTTGAATTACATAGTTCAGTTGAGCAGGAGGTGTTTAATTAGTAAACTACATATTAAAAAAAATCTTGAAGAATAAATTGAATTTTAATTCTGCTCTGTTTTTAAAATTGAATTGATAACAAAGAATAACAAGAATTATATCAAAACTGCATCCCTTTTTTCCCACTATATTGTCTCAATTCTCTTGCAAAAGATTTAGAAATCTAAATAAAGCACATTTGAGTCTTGTCCTTCACTGAATCCTTGTGCTGACAAAGAATATGTATAAAAAGAATTGGACCCTATATTTATGCAGATTTTATGGTAGTTTAAATCTCAGTACTTGAAACCTAGCACTATATGGGTAAATAACAGTTTTGTAGCAGTCTGACAGGTTTTAAATGTCATCTCAGGCATATTGAACTAGAATGAACAAAGAAGCGTGGGCATTATTTGTGAAAAGTAAAATCAGCATATAAACCAATATTTACTGAAAACAGTAAATTTCCTGACCCAAAAAATTGGATCTGAAACTTTTCATTTGTGCTAGTTGCAAACCAGTGCCTGGCTTCCTGATTGCCTGATGCTCCTTCTTATGTACTTTTCAGCTTACACTGCTCTGAACTTTCATGTTTCAGTGAGTTGTGTTGTGAGTAGTTATCTATGTATCTTTTTTTCCCCTAGAGGTTACTTGTTAGATATCAGTAAATGAGAGCTCAATTAAGTAATACTGTCTTTTCATTAAAACATTGTCTATAAAACAACAATAAATGCTATGCATCATAAGCTAGGGCATATCTGGGAACTTTATATTAAACTGGAGAAGTTTCATTGTGTTTTTATCAGTTCTTATTTTTACTTTTTCAGGAGCTATTTAGACCCATAGTAAGCAAAGTAGTGCTTTGTTTCACTGATTTTATATTAATTTCTTACAGATGAACAGAGACTCCGGTAGTAACTCGTTTGAAATCAATGATAGAATTTGTATTGACTTAATAAATAACGTGTCAGATTTCTGAAAGAAAATGCTAATGGCTATCATTCTTCCAGTGATTTAAATTTATTTCCTTCTCCTTTTTCCTTAAGGAAAACAAAATATAGATCTGTACAAGAAATTTGATCTTGGTATAAAAATAGATTTAGAATGATTTAAACCTTAGAATAGCTGACAACATCTTTAAATCAATAGATTTTAAAAAAAAGAAATATTTGGAAATCATCCAAAAGAAGATGCAGCAACAGGGGTGAAGTTGGCAGATTGTTAAAATTAATATTTTAATCTCAATTGAAACAGCAACATTTATCTTCTTAGTTCTTTCGTAAAGTGAAAGCATGTTATTCAGTCTAGTAAGAATTTTTTAAATTGAGACATAAAGATCTCTCTTCTAAAAATCATGTTATGATGAATTTCTAGTTTAAGATCTTACTTCTAGCTTTATTTAGTAAGAAACAGAATACACCATAAACAATTCAATTTGAGAAACCAATTTTAAGCATGGCTTATTTTAAAGTAATTTGTAGTATCCTTATAAGTGTTTTTGTTTTTTAAAGCACAAAAGGTTGATTTCAACATTTTCATTTATGGATGTAACGAGGTGCACTAATTAAGTGCATTTCAATACACTGTAATTGCCTTTCTAACCCCCCTTTGCAAAAGGGGAAATACTACATATGATGTCCATGTTTTTCGTTAGTGTGTTGGATTAGATTTGGTTAGTGTGTTAGATTGTTTTTTTCCCCAGAAGAAGGAACTCCATACATTTGTCTCTGTAGTTAAAATATCACTATTGTTTTGGGTACCAGGGATGTGGTCAACGACAACTGGCAGAGAACAGAATTTTAGACATCTTTCAAAAAGTTGGGTGTGGTGAGGGGCTTTTGTCCCTTTTTTCTCTGTTTAATTTTGTTTGCCCTGTTTCTTCTGCTAGGTGCATTAAAATTTCTACAGTTATTCATAATAAGATATATGTATTATTCAGTGATCCTGCAGATAGCTGATGTGGAGCAATGGAAAGGTACTGACTAGTGAGCCTGACGTCTGGGCTGTGGTTCGACAGGGAATTAAGCTGATCTAACAGCTCGCTGCCATTGAAGGGGGAAAGGTTTAATTTCCCTTTCCTCCCTTCCTTGCAGTCTCACCACTTCCTCCTCTGCATGCCTTCCTGCTGGAATCTTTGCTGAGCTGACCTAGCTCTTTACCCCAGCAGAATGCTTTACTTTCTCCGGTTATTTTATTGGTAGATGATTTGTCTCATGGAGAGGAATCTGAAAAGCACCCAAAGCAGTACAATGCAAGAGACAAAAGCCAAGGAAAGGAAGAGGAGGAGCTCGACTACTTGGAACCTCCCCCTTGCAAACGTATATAAGTAGTATGGGGTAGTAGGCTGAGCCTCTGTATTTAAAGTCAATGGGACAAAGAAACCAACTGGGTTCTGCTGCAGTAATTACTCAGCCCTGTGTTAGTGCCCAAGTTCAGCCTAGCCAAGATAAAGATTCTAGTGAATTTCACAACCGTGTCCTATATACTTTGAGGAAATGTATAACTATCTCCTTTAATGACAAAATTTCTTTTTTGCAAGTATAACTCACTTTAAACTGCTGTGAGATAATTATAAAGCTTCCTTCTGCAGCTGATTGAGGCAAGAGCTGACCAAACATTAGGAACTCGTTCAAGGGAAGTATGTTCATTGATTAGATCTTTATTAAGACCTCTGTAATAAATAAAGATCCTTCTCAGCTGTTCTTCAGCACACACTAGGCTTTGATCTTTATTTTGCTTCATTTGGTGGAAAGAGTATTTATATCACTGGTTTACTAATGTCAAGCCTGTCTGGCCTTTTCTTTTTTACTAATAGTTTTGTGTAATTCATACATACTTCTGTTGCAACATGGTGATTCAATTAAGTGGCAAGCATTGCCAATGATCCTCTCTTCATAACCTTCTTATGTGCTTGCTGTAGACTTCTGTTAGGCTTGTCATTTCACTCTCTGAGAATCTGTAAGAATGTAAGGTGGGGTAGTTGAACAAAGTCCTTAATCAGACTCTTACTCTTTAGTGCAGAATGTCAAAATGCGGACCAGTGGATGGGGCTTGCCCTACACCCCTCACCCTAAGTTTGAGTTCAGCCATATCATTACTCTAAGCAGAAGTCTCTACTATCCAAAGCAGAGGTACTCTGACTCAAAAAAAAATGGAAACTCCTTTGCCTAGATGTGAACATTAGTCAGGGGAGACTTGTGACAACTGGTCTTTGGGTATGGTACCTAAAAGCAGCAAGCTGAGTTACTGAGGTGCTCTTTTGTACTGAGCTGCTGAACGACCATCAAAGGTGAATGTGGGCTGGCTGATGCATCCTAGGTTTTTTCCACTGACTTTTAGCTTTGCCAACAATCATTCTGAGTCAAGTAATTCTTGCCATGTTTCTGCTTTTGCTTGATTTTATTTTTTTCTCTTTTCCACCCTCTTGTTGTAAGGGTTCATTTGTCTTCATGGAAGTGGATCCCAAAACATTTTGAGATCCCTGCTAAAAATGCACACACACAGACACATACTTGCAGTCTGACTCTGGTTTTCTTTACTGAGAGAACTTCTTGCCTCAGACTCAGTAACAAAGACTGAAAATCTAGTAGGTGTTGTTTTGTGTGACGGACAGGCATATGCGATATGATACAGGCTTTTATATGGTGTATGACAAAAGTGGCAGCAGTAAGATTTCAGAGATAACATTCTATCATTTCCTACATTTTGAGTACATGCATCCTTTTTTTGTCAAATCTGTGCAAGAAATATTTTTGATGTCAGCAGTGGAGAAACTGTTCTGATTTTCCATCTGTCTTTAATCAGATGATTGCTGCTCTGCTTCAGACTGCAATGTCAGCTGGGAAGCCCCTTGCATAGCTGCTCAGTTGTCATAACAAAAAAATGTTTCTCTCACCTACCAGCATTATTTACTTCCTCTTCTGTTTTGGAGACATAATGCAGTTTGAAAAGCAAGTAAATCATGCTATGGGGTGAAAACAAGGCAGAGTGATGCTGGTTATGTGCTTCTTTGATACTGTTACATGACTACAACCTCCCTCTGTTGTTCACCTCAAAAATTAGTCCAGACAATAGATGTCAGCAGTTATGGAAATCCAAGTTAGTACTGAGGAGGGGTCGCACTCGTCTTTCTGCTGTCTGTTGAGCTACAGAAACTTGCCACAGGGAAAGCAAGGTCTGTATTTACTGAGAGTGTTTATCAGATGTCTCCATGGGGATTATTACTGTGTATTATTTACTTGTTAACAGTTTCACAGTGGCAGTGTGGGAAGGCCATAAGGGCAGGACCAAAATGCAGCACTAGTGATTGGTGAAGTTAGATCCTTCCCAATTTGATTACAGTTTAAAAGGTGAAAACGTTAAAATGTGGACGAGGGAACTGAAAAAAACAGAATGGGAACCAGAAGAACAAAAATAAGGATGTCAAGGACCTGGACTCAGAGGAGAGTCCGTGGCGCTCTCGACCTGTCCTCCTTGGTGAGAGCTGAGGCATGTTTATAGGAGTATGTACACTGCCATTACTTGGTTAAATTCCCTGCTTTAAACATAGAACAGAAAAGAGGATGGTGCATTTCAATGCTGTTCATTTTGCGCTTTTCACAAGCTGCCACTTTAAAAAAAAAATGTTTGGGCAGGTTCTTTGAGGGTGAAGAGTAAGTGTAGGAGCAAGTACAGAAATTTACTTCTGTGTATGTCAAACTTTCACACATGCATCTGTAAGTGTAGTACATACATACAAGCTGGTAGGAGGCTTTCTTCAAACAGAAGGGAGGGGTTGGCTGTTTGCTGAGAGATGCTATAAATATAGATCTTTCGGAAAATCTAAAAATGAAATGGTGCTAGTGCAAGACAGCGTTTTGTTGAGTGAATGTTTAGTAAGACATCAATAGAGAAGATGAGTATCTTCTCAAATGCTATATATAGCATTTATTCCTAAATTCAGAAACAAGTTCTGTTTGCGAAAATAGATCTTAACTGACAGCTGCTTGATTTTAATTGTGTGGTCCTCTTTTTATAGGAGTGATGTGGGGAATTACAGGTCGTTTGCATCATCCTGTCTCTTGGAAAAATGTTGTCAGTTCCCGCCTTCATGTGTGAACCTTCCAGGAGCTAATTTTTACCTTTGCTTTGGAAGGAAACTATATACCTTGAAAAGAAACAGGAGCTGACCTCAGGCCACAGTTCAGCTTGGGGAGAAGGGAGGGAACAACTGCAAGCAAAATAAAATGCCAGAAAAAGAAAACAAAGTAAAGTAAAGGGGACTGGTTCTGGGTTAGAGCTAGATGAAGAATGGAGCAAACAGGAATGATTGCCATTGATTACTGAAAGATATAGTATATGTTAATGGGAAATTAAATTTATTTTTCCATTTGGTGTGGCAGTTGTTGATGCGTAAGACCTGGTAGCACATCTCATTCACTTTCTGCTTGCAGGCCTGTTCCTTATCTTGTTCCTGTTATAGCTCTGGGGATTCCATAATTTGGGGGGGATTATTTCATAAATGGATATTTTGCATGTGTATTCAACCAGAATTCTTTATTTTTGTTGCTTTGCTGTTCTGTGGTACAGTCTCTACTCTTATCCTATTCAACACCTGTCCCTCAGCTTCAGAGTGCAGGAGTAGGTATTACATTGACATGTCAACCTCTGATCAGCTGCCTTTCCCTTGCTCCTGCTGCTCTTTGAGCCTAACTTCTGCCAGTGTTAATGAGCACATGTAGTCCCTCCCTTCGTTTCTGCAGTCTCCCAAACACACTTTTGTCACTATTACCATTGACAATGTGTATTAACAAACATTTTTAGAAGTTGCCCCACTGCTTGGACCCAACCCATCTTCATTTCTACTGCTCACTTTAAAAATTAAATAAATTGACATTCTGTTTAGCAGAGCTTTGTCACAATTTTCAGCCTTTCTTCCATCCCATCTGCTCCCCCAGCTGCTCAGTCACACCCTGCCCTCTATTTTCAGTGTGCCTAACTGCAGATAGATAAAATAGCCAGTAACTGTTAGTCAGGATGTGTCGCTTCCCTTCCCACTGTCCCATCTGCTCCTCGCTCTCTTTCAGCTTTTCACCCATGCTCTTGTTTTTATGCTGTCCCGTTATTTTTGGCAAATGGCTGCATTGCGGATGGCCCAGATTCAAGGAACACACTGAGGTGATCACTCTTGGCAGTAATGGGGTGATTACCAGGGCTCAGGGATGGACATTGAAGAGTTGGCCTGTCATTTATCTAAGAATATTTTCTAAAAGAAAGGACTTAAAAGCGTTTTTAAGATTGACTGGGTGGCCTCTGTTGCTTCTGTAGAGAAGTAAACAAATTCAGGCCTTAGTCTTCAGTTGTGATGCAATGGGGGCTGAAAACTGAAGATTAGATCCTTAAATTGCACTGGTAAAAGGAACCCCAGCAAGCAATTTGAGTTTTTTTCCAAGCATTTTCCTGATACGCATAATTGCACCATCTGTGCCCCTGCTGTACTGCAGCAACTTTACCCGCAAACGTTTTACCCATCTGTCCCCTTCCCCCCAAAAATCCTTGCAAACCCTATATAACAGACCATTGCAAAGAATATGTCATTTAGTTTTTGTGACGTAAAGATGAATCAACATTACATTAGTTTTTAAACATTGTTTCTCTAGTAAAAACCTTCAAGAAATTGAAAGGATGGAGCTTTAATAACCGTAGGAAGCACACTTACTCCCCTTGTACACTAGGAGAGGCAGTGAAAGATAAGGCAGGACTAGGTGTTATGGTAGTTAATTTGCTTGGTTTCTTCAACACAAGAAATAGTGCAGTTTGTATATCTTATTTTAAAAAAATTATTATGGGTAAGTTGGCTGGTAGGTCAAAGTGGGAGAGGCTGAAATCTGTAGAACAGATAGTAATTAAATATTATATATTTTTAAAAAGGCAACTCTTCTAAAAATTGTACTAGATTATTTTGACCCTTTAAAAAACAAAGGCAGATGAAAACAGAATAATGTCATCTGTAATGTTGCAGTTTGTTGTATCAAGCACATTTCATGTCACTCTGGCCATAGTATCTGATGGTGCATATGTTCCCATAAGAAATATTCAACTGCTTCTGTGATTTTGCCATACGCTCTTATTTTGCCATGTGCTTGGATTATCAAGTCTCTGGAAGGGTAGTTCAAAAAGAAATGTTGTGAATCTCTGTTTTACTCCATGAAGATGGAGTCTTGTTTAAAATGCAGCAAATTTAACTCCCTTACGTGGGACTTGTTAAAGTATTTTTAGGATGAGCAAGCTTGATGACATCACTGACTTTATGTAGAAGTTTTCTTTAATCTGTCCCAGAGCAGCTATATAAATGAGATGCATTGCAAATGCAGCACGCATAGACAGTTTCCATCTTCTGAGCACTTGCCAAGAAGTTACCAGCTAATGTTTGTCAGGGAAGGCTTTTTGCCGGATGTCACCCTGTCGTGAGGCTGGGTTTGTGGTGTGGTGGAAAACATGGACCCCAGTTCCCCAGCCCTCCCTAAAACAGTGTGATATATGTGACTGGCTCCCAGGACAAGCTACTGCAAATGGATTCAGCAGCCCTCTGAATAATGAGCATTTGGGACATGCTAAGTCACCATGGGGCCACAACTGTTGCTAGAAAAATTTTAGGAATGGTTGCTTTAGGAAGATGGAGGATTGGGTCCTGATAAAATACTGGGGAATAGATTTCTGTAGAAGAAGAATTCAGTGTGATATTTTTTATAGGACTGCCTAGTTTTGACTGCTGTACAAAATTCAGTCTTGGGTGTCTCCTCAACTTGCCCATAGGAAGGTGGATGACTTATTCTGGTCAGCATTCCCCAAAGTTTCCTCTGTTGTTGCCTAGCTAGGAGATGTAAATGCATTTAGGAAAAACACTTTTGGACCCTCAATTTCATCTCTCCATGCCATTCAGTAATATCATTGTACACAGTCCTGTAAATCAGTGAAAATACAAATTTATTGTTGATTAGCTCTAACTCACCTTAGAAAGAAGTTCTTTTAAGTGATGCTCTGTTGTCTGGAGCCACTTCTTTTGCCATGTTTCTTTGTTTTGCACTCACAGTGGTGTTATTACCTTGCAGAGCAAATGAAATGAGTATTTTCTCTTACATCCTCTCTGACTTCAAAATTCTACTGTGTCCTTTAACTTGACTCTTAATTCTAACTTAAAGGATCTGTTCTGGTCCTTCATAAGCTATCTTTCTCATTAAACAACCATTATATGAGCTTCCTATTTCTGACTTGGTTTTCACATAGAGGCTAAATGGGACATGCATGTGTAACTGGAAATGGATTTAGGAATGGGAATGTTTGGACCATGCAAATCCTCCATGACTGGAGGATCACAATGGATAGCTATAGGCTGTTTTGTAAAGACAGGCAGGGAAGAAGAGGAGGAGGAGTCATGCACTATGTTAAGGAAAATGTATAGAAGTCAACTATGACGATTGTGGAAGCCCTATCGAATGCCTCTGGGTCAAGATTGCAGGTGTCGTCTCCAAGGGGGATCTTACAGTAGGCATTTACTACCAACCTCCAAACCAAGATGATAAGGCCAATGAAACAATATTTGGGTCACTTAAGCAAGCTTTGGGTCAACAGAACCTGGTACTTATGGGTGATTTCAACTACCCAGACATTTATTGGAAGAACAATACAGCAGCTCACATGTCATCCATCAAGTTCCTGGAATGCGTAGAGGACTTCTTCCTCAAACAAATGTTAGATGAGCCAACCAGGAATGAGGCACTGCTGGACTTGCTACTCACAAACCAAGAAAACCTGCTTTGTAGTATCTCAGTTAGTGATAGCCTTGGCTGCAGTGATGACAATATTGTGAAGTTTGGGATCCTGCTCAGCACCCTGAAGGTTAGCACTAAGACAAAGATTTTCAACTTTAGAAGAGCAAACTTCAGCTTGCTCAGAGCTCAGTTGGGAGGGATTCCGTGGGAAGTTTCCATGAAGGCTAAAGGAGTTAGCAAGTGCTGGGAGTTTTTCAAGAACGCTCCCCTAGAAGCACAAAACCAGATCATCCCCTTTAAAGCTAAGGGAAGTAGCTGGAGCAAGAGACCAGGAAACCCCCTTGGCTTAACTGCGAGCTTCTGAGTCTGCTCAAAACCAAAAGAGGAACATACCAGAGATGGAAAAGTGGACAAATACCCATTGAGNATGCACTATGTTAAGGAAAATGTATAGAAGTCAACTATGACGATTGTGGAAGCCCTATCGAATGCCTCTGGGTCAAGATTGCAGGTGTCGTCTCCAAGGGGGATCTTACAGTAGGCATTTACTACCAACCTCCAAACCAAGATGATAAGGCCAATGAAACAATATTTGGGTCACTTAAGCAAGCTTTGGGTCAACAGAACCTGGTACTTATGGGTGATTTCAACTACCCAGACATTTATTGGAAGAACAATACAGCAGCTCACATGTCATCCATCAAGTTCCTGGAATGCGTAGAGGACTTCTTCCTCAAACAAATGTTAGATGAGCCAACCAGGAATGAGGCACTGCTGGACTTGCTACTCACAAACCAAGAAAACCTGCTTTGTAGTATCTCAGTTAGTGATAGCCTTGGCTGCAGTGATGACAATATTGTGAAGTTTGGGATCCTGCTCAGCACCCTGAAGGTTAGCACTAAGACAAAGATTTTCAACTTTAGAAGAGCAAACTTCAGCTTGCTCAGAGCTCAGTTGGGAGGGATTCCGTGGGAAGTTTCCATGAAGGCTAAAGGAGTTAGCAAGTGCTGGGAGTTTTTCAAGAACGCTCCCCTAGAAGCACAAAACCAGATCATCCCCTTTAAAGCTAAGGGAAGTAGCTGGAGCAAGAGACCAGGAAACCCCCTTGGCTTAACTGCGAGCTTCTGAGTCTGCTCAAAACCAAAAGAGGAACATACCAGAGATGGAAAAGTGGACAAATACCCATTGAGAACTACAAGGGCATTGCCAGGGCATGCAGAGATGCAGTTAGAAGAGCAAAAGCTCAGCTTGAATTGAAATTGGCCAGAGATGTCAAAAACTACAATACAGGGTTTTTCAGGTACATAAACAACAAGCAGAAACAGAAGGAAAATATTGGCCCACTGTTAAACAGGAGAGGTGAATTACTCACCAACAATGCTGAAAAGACAGAGATTCTCAACAGTTTCTTCACCTCTGTCTTTACCAGCACTGTTGAGCCCCAGGCCTTGGGAACAAAAATCCAGGTTGATGCAAACACAGACCCACCATCAGTGAAGGAAGAGTTGGTCTGTGAACTATTACAGAAGCTTGACCCCTACAAATTGATGGGCCCTGACGTTATCCACCCAAGGGTGTTAAGAGAGCTGGCTGACATTGTTGCGAGGCCACTCTCTGTAGTCTTTGAGAAGTTGTGGAGACTGGGAATGTCCCAGAAGACTGGAAGAAGGCTAATGTCACCCCCATCTACAAGACGGGCTTAAAGGAGGATCCAGGAAATTATAGACCCATCAATCTTACTTCAGTCCCTGGGAAAGTTATGAAGTGAATCTTCCTGGGGACTATCACAAGTCAATTAAAGCATGTGACTGGGAAAAGCCAGCACAATTTCAGCAAGGGCAAATTGTGCTTGACAAACCTGATCACCTTCTACGACAAAGTAACCTGCTCAGTTGATGTGGGGCGAGTGGTGGACATTGTCTACCTATATCTGTCCAAGACTTTCAACGCGGTTTCCCACAGCCTCCTCCTAGAGATACTGATGCGTTACAATCTAGACAAGTGGTCTGTGCGGTGAGTGGGGAACCGGCTAACAGGCCACACCCAGAGAGTGGTGGTAAATAGCTCTGTTTCAAACTGGCAGCCTGTCACAAGTGGAGTCCCCCAGGGATCAATATTGGGCCCAATGCTTTTTAATATCTTCATAAATGATCTGGATGATGGGATCAAGTGTACCCTGATGAAGTTTGCTGATGATACAAAACTGAGGGGGGTAGTGGACTCTTCAGAAGGGAGAGGCACCCTGCAGGAAGACCTGGATAGGCTGGAAGAGTGGGCTAACAAGAACGCTATGAAGTTCAACAAGGACAAGTGTAAGGTCTTGCACCTGGGAATACATAATCCGGGAGTGCAATACATAATCCAGGAGTGCAGCCTATGCTGCGATCTACCTGGCTGGGGAGCAGCTCTGTGCAACGGGACCTGGGGGTCGTGGTTGACAACAAGCTCAATATGAGCAAATGGTCTGCTGCAGTGGCAGAGAAAGCCAACAGGATGCTGCGTTACATCAACAAGGGCATTACCAGCAGGGATAAAGAAGTCATTATTCCACTCTACTCAGTGCTTGTCAGGCCACACCTGGAATACTGTGTTCAGTTTTGGTCCTCGCTATATAAAAAAGATGCAGACGGGCTGGAGAGGGTCCAGAGAAGGGCCACAAAGATGACCAAAGGACTGGGAAGCCTGCCATATAAAGAAAGGCTGAGAGAATTGCATTTGTTTAGCCTTGAGAAAAGAAGGCTTAGGGGAGACCTTATCACCATGTTCCAGTATTTAAAGGGTGGCTACAAAGAAGATGGAGACTCCCTTTTTACAAGGAGTCACGTTGAAAAGATTAGGGGTAATGGGTACAAGTTACCCCTGGGGAGTTTCCAATTGGACACAAGAGGAAAATTTCTCACGATGAGAACAATTAGCCATTGGAATCATCTCCCCAGGGAAGTGGTGGATTCCCCAACACTGGACACTTCTAAGATTCAGCTGGATAGGGTACTGGGCCACCTTGTCTAGACTGTGCTTTTGCCAAGAAAGGTTGGGTCAGATCATCCTTGAGGTCCCTTCCAACCTGGTATTCTGTGATTCTTTTCACGCCTGTTGTCTTCCACCCCTCTCAAACACGTACAGATACTTACTTTTCAAGGTACCCCACTACATGATAGTATCATTTATATTTGTAAGATGACTGAGAGAGATGTGATGGTAGCCAATTTTGCTAGACCAAACAATGTGCAGAGAGAGGTTTTTCCCAGCACCTGGCAAAAACGTCTGAGGCTGATCATCATTTACAGCAGGAATTGGATTGGAATAATAACCCAAACTCCATTCAGTTCCAGGAAAGGTGGCCTGAGCTGACCTTTGTAAGCCACCTCCTATGTCACACTGCATGCCTTTGGACTGAGTATCTTGACAACATGTCTATTTTTTGGTGTAGTTTAAATGCTACAGTCCATTTATCTCACAGTGTGTGGGGAGGTGGGGGTGGGGGTGATTACTAAAAGTAAAGTATAATGAAGTATTGATGTAAGATTACAAGATGGAGCATTGAGGAAGGATGCAAATATAAGGGTTTCAGCCAGGCAGCCACGGTTTCATTGTCATTTTAACACTAGGTGCTCTTTTGCCGCTCTATCTTCTGGCAGTACTTCCAACAGGAAAAGAGGAGAAAGAAAGAGACAGCAGTAAAATCCAGAGAAGCACCACAAATCCATAGCAGCTGCTTGTATTGTTGCAATGGAACATGTTGTTAAAAGCATTAAATAGCATAATGAAGAGTTGTGGGTGTGGATGGTTTTTTTAATTTTGTCTGCTTTGATGAAAACAACTTGCTGTATATTCAGAAAAATCCACATGCTGGTAGATATTTAAATCACAAATGTTATTATGGACTATCTCGACCAGCCTCATTCCTTTCTCAGGGGTAAATTAATGCTTCAAGTGTATTAATTTGAGCACAATAGCTGCTCAGGTACTTTCATAGTTAGCTTTTTCTAGATGACATGAGATGTTTAAAGAACATTTTCTTTGTTTTCCTTTGTTGCAACTGGGTAAAAGCTGCATTGACATCAAAGACTCTCAGGAAAAT
Organism: Burhinus bistriatus; assembly: GCA_013397275.1. Taxonomy (NCBI): domain Eukaryota; kingdom Metazoa; phylum Chordata; class Aves; order Charadriiformes; family Burhinidae; genus Burhinus; species Burhinus bistriatus. The sequence continues at coordinate 33,945 of VYXH01005547.1, read as the reverse complement.
GTGTACTGCTTTTTGGATCAATGCCTAGCAAAGTTAATGGAAATTAGTTACAGCAAAACCCAGAAAGGGTTCAGTGTTTTTTAAACTGTTTCTGTCTTAAACTAGTCCCTTATACCTTATAAATGGCAAAAGGCTTTTATGGTCTGTACTGCAGTTAACTTATGTTGTTTAACATATAGCACTTTTGTAGAGGGTGAAGTATTATATATGACAGTTTTATTTATTTTTTTAGTAACCGTATTAATTTTTTTTTTTTTTTTAGGTATTCATGTTGTTTGTCTTAGTTGTACTGCTTTCGGTTGTAAAACAGGCAGACCTCACAAACTTACCAGGTCTACTCAATGCCTTGGTGGAAAATGCAGTCCAACACCAGCTGTCTGATGGGTTGTCCATCTCTAACTATTTCTACAACTTTACCAGAAGATACTTTTTTTTTTTTTCCTTTTCCTAATTAAAACTGTTTCTCTATAGAGTTGATGAGTAAGTTTGATAGACAAAGGGAGAGTGAAAGGTAGATCTGATGATAGACTATGCTCTATATATAATCTACAGCTCAATCAGAATTAATTAGCATGTTGTAAGGAGAGCCTAAGTTTGGTGACTCAACACAAAAGTTCAAGGTAGCATGATCATAATGGCTCCTTATTTAAACTTGGTTGTTAAAATGGATTTAATAGTAAGATTTTGAACATTTTCTCTGTGTGCATACACTTAGGCATTCTGAAAAGGCATACATTTTTCATATATGAGACCATGCATTCATACTGTGCATTTCAGAGGGAGACAAACTTAAGATATTCTCTACCTGCATCTGAACTGAAGGAGAATGTTTTGGAAGTCCTTGGGCAGTTTTGGAGGTGCAAAGTACTAGAAAGGAAAAAAGTTGTTTTACTAAGTAACTGTTGGTCTCTTTGAATATTTATATAATTATCTTATATTCTGTACTCTTCTCCTATTATGCCCTAGGTTTCATCTAGAATTTTCAGAGAAAAATCTCAGTCTGTGTTTTTCTACATGAATGTTTTTTATAGCGTGGTATGGAAGATTGACTGTTGCTGTATTGCGCATACAGCCTTAAACAGCTTATCTGTCCCCATTTTTGTGCTGACTCAGACTGACTCATGCACTAGGTACGGTTCTGACTGGGGCTAATATTCAATTTACCAGAGATCTACTTTGCAGTAATATGTTAAAATTGTATTTTTATGGTTGTAGCTGTGATTTATTTGAAGATTTGTCACTTCATATTCTAGCAGTTGAAACATTTGTTTTGATGCCTACAAAACTAGCAATTTAATTGTCTAGGAATGTATTTTTAGGTCTGCTTTGAGTATGTTTTTATGTTGTTTCAGGTATCTGAGCATGAATTACGGTCTGGCTGGAGATATTAAAGATTAATTAGTCCTCTTTTTTTTTGATACTGCAGTCACAAGACTTTGTTTTCTGCAACATCAACATTTATGATGCGAAGGCTGAGCAGCTCCTGATATTTTCCTTAGTTCCCATGCCCTGGCAAATGCTCATCACTTCACACGAAGCATTCAGTCTTTTGCAGATTCAGGCACTATGTAAAGAGGCTTTCAGCCCCGGGCCATGATGAACAAGATGTTTTTCTTATGCAGTAATGAGACAATATTTCCTTGTGATGTGCTATAATGCTCTTTAAAATTTGTTCTAACAGATGAATATTGGTGGAAGCTAAAACTTTCTCATCCTTCTTTCACCATCTTCTTGCAGTCTATGTGCTGCGCTCACGCCTCAGGTGATAGTGCAAAATATAGATTCAGAAAAATGTAAACTAGTCTATGGTGGAGAGAGACCTACTTTATTTGTATCATTAGAACAACAGTACCAAAAACTTTACAACAGGTACTTACACTTCTCGGACATGAGCAGTAATATTTGCGCTGAAAAAAAAAGTGAGATTGCTTGTGTATTTGAATCTTTTTTTATACAGAAATACCTGTTTATTAAGACTCATTGTGATAACCAGTTCTGATCTGACTCTAGAATCTTTCAGTGAAGTCTTATTAATCAACCAAAGCATTAATGGCTTCTGAAGTTGTTTGATGCTGTTTGTTTTGTACTGAAGTGCTTTACTCCATAGTGGAACCTATTGGATAGATTATCCATCCCAGAAGCATGTTGTTACTGTTTATGTCCATCAGCAAAAACTCATCAAGGAGTACATTTAATAGGAGAAGAATTAAGACGTAGAACGTATAGCTGTGCCCAGTTCTGGGCTCCTCACGACAAGACAGACATGGACATGCTGGACTGAGTCCAGCAAAGGGCCCCAAAGATGGTGAAGGGACTGGAGCATCTGCTGTGACAGGAGAGGCTGGGAGAGCTGGGACTGTTCAGCCCAGAGAAGAGAAGATTCAGGGGGAAACTTATCTATGTGTGTAAATACCTAATTGTAGAGGGGAAGAAGACAAAGCCAGACTCTTCTCAGTGGTATTTAGTGACAGGACAAAAGGCAATGGGCACGCACTGAAATACAAAAAATTCCATTTAAATATAAGAAAATGCTTTTTATTGTGAGGGTAGTCAACCACTGGCACAGATTGCCCAGTGAGGTTGTACTGTCTCTGTCACTGGAGATACTCAAAACCTGACTGGACACAGTCCTAAGCAGCCTGCTCTAGCTGACCTTGCTTTGATGACCTTTCTAGGTAACCTCCAGAGGTCTCTTCCGACCTCAAGTATGACTCAACACCACTTTTTATTGTGAAGTCTTACCCAAACTTAAATGGTATTGGTGGGAGTTCTGCTAGATATTTTAAAAGTTTTGGGATCTGTTCCATAAAGATTTGAACATCTGTATAAAAGTTGTTTGTCGTAACTACAATGTCTTTTTCTAACGTTGCTTGAAAAATTGTAGGGGTTGTTAACTTCATCTGCACCTTTTTTTTTTTGTGCCCCTTAGGAGAGTTTCTTCTCGCCAAGAATTCGTCGTCGACTTCATGCTGTCCTAGCATCTGTTAGCACTTCAATGTTGATTTTATCAAATCTAATATTTCTTGGAGGAAATCACGTTGGAAAAATCTACTGGAACAGGATCTTTATGGAAGGCAAGTTTATTTTTATGTGCTTTCTAGGTAACAGAACTTTCCAAATATTACCTTGGGTGGGCTGAGCCAGGTTCTTCTCTCAGTGCAGTAACTGGGAGTAACTTTTTTTCTGTTCCTGTTCAAAACCATCAAAAATCTGTCTGACAAAATCTAAATAACTATGCAGGCTGTATGACTACAAAGAAACATTACCTTTCTCCCATCAAGTCTAGAAAGAGAGTTGTCAGGCTTCTCTGTCAGTGAAATCACTGAAGATCGAATAATAAATGTGTAACAAGTTAGCCAGGTTGGATTTTTTTATTTTTCTGCTCTGCATTTCAGGTACATCAGTAAGAACAGGTGTACTAAAGCCAACTCTATAGATTCTATGGAAGGTTAGTGAATGAGATCTGCATAATACAGCATAATTGAGCAATTAAGATTTTTTTTGTAGTGGTTCTGTTGTCAGGGCAGGGACCTTCTGAATATTGAGGACAAGGTTTGAGGACAGGAGAACCTAGGTGACAGTATCAGCCTGTGGTGTTGCTGAATAAGCAGTGTGCAGCGTTGTGCTGTGAGCTGACTCAGGAGACAAATCCAGCTTTAATTTTTTTGCCAGAGTTCAATGTAAGCAGGACCTTCTTAGGTTCTTATTGCTGCCAGAGCCCCACATTGTCAAATAAAGGTCTTGTAGAGGAGTATTTCTTCCTTATGAGGGAAGTACTAATAGGCTTCTGTGCCTAGAAGTGCTCTCCTACAAAGACCACCATTGTCTGTACTCCTTCATGCAGTGTTTTCCCCTTTTGTTCCTTGCAATGGTTTAGAGGTCAGCTCTGGAGTTGCAAGGTCCTACTGAAGCATTTCAGAATAATGAAACTATTAAAGAGTAAGTTATGTACTTAAACTGAACAATTTCTCTTCTGAGCTCAAGCAAAGAAACATTGAAACAGCCCTAAGAAAGGTACATTTTTAGCATAAAATATAGTGAAGCTTTTTGTTAATACGGGGCAGGGAAGATGGGGTGAAATACTTGCTCATGTTTGGTTTTTGCTTTTAAAACATAAAAGATTTGTTTTCTGTTTTCTTAAAAAGGCTTTGTTTTCTCTTAAATTGTTTCCTCCCTGTTTTTTGGGTAATAGTTTCATTAGAAAAAAAACAGCTGCAAGAATAAGTTTGGAAGTAAAGTTAGACATCACCTCTTAACTGTTAGAAAAGAAAAAAGCACTAGTGAAATTGTCCATTTCATGTTTGTAGCTTCATGCAAATTATTTTCTTAATGCAATTTGTATATTATAAAAGGAGAAAGCATGCCTTCCTCTTCAGAAGGGTTAGCAGTTGGCAGAATGCTGGGGTTTGCATTTCATGAAGGACAATGTTGTAGCAAGTAGAACAGTATTTAATTAAACCAGATCAATTATTGATTGTTTTTCTAGGTTTGATTTGGTGGGTTTTTTTAATAGTTCTTCGGTCTATCGCTCTGCATATAACTTGAGTACACATAGTTACTTTGGTATTAAGTATGAGGTGTCTAAGATAGGAATGGCAAATTAGTTTAGTCATTTGTAATTTTGTTTCCATGATATGTTAATCAAATTAACTTTATTTTTTGAACATAAAAGCTTTTGCTTAGTGCAACTCATACTCTACTAGTAGAAGTCTCAGTGTTAAGCTTTATATGCCTGTATCCTTGGATCGCACAGATTACTGTGAGCATATTCTATTACTGACAACTCACGTGTACACACTGAAACATCCACTAAGATTTTATTGCATCAGCACTCCTGCTCCATTGTGGTTTTCCTACTATGGAACAAATGCTGAGCATCGAAGGCCGGTCAAATCCAGAAGGACGATGCAGAACTATGGTCTTCAATTTAAAGTGCTGGTTGGTAGGAGATGTAACAAAAATCTACACATATATTGGGAGAGGGCATTGCTAAAGGATAAAGATAAATAAATTCGTGTATAGTCTGCACTGTTCTGGTGAATCCAACTCATCAATATATTCAGACCAAACTAAATACTACACTATATACTCTTTGGTCATTCCTTTGTCAGCTCAAGGACAGATGAGATGATCTAGCTGCTTGTCTTCAACTCAAGTTTTTGTCATTATCTTCATAAAAAATTAAATGGAGATGTGCTTGACTTGCTTGAAGAACTAAGGGTGGTGGTAGTGGGTGAGTGTTCCGTGGTGCAAGAAGGTGTTTGTTTTGCAGCAACAGTGTGACATAAAATCCCTCTGAGGTAGGGAATAGAGATCAGGTAAGGAATAGAGAGCTGTGGAAACAAAGCTGTCCACCTGCTCATCAGCTGCAAAGAAGAGTCCTTTCCTTTCCTTTGTTCAAATCCCACAGAATTATGTCTACAAAGATTTGTATGTATATGGGTAGGAAGAAGATAGGAGAATAAATGTGCATTTCACAGTCTGTAAATTTAATTGGCATTTGTAGATCACTAACAGAATTAATCAAGAACATACATGCTAAACTCAAGCAATAAAATGCACGTCAGAGCAGAAGTCAGATCTCCAGGTTTAAGTGCAGCTTTAGGTGTTTTGCATGGCATTTTCAGGCCTGGCAAGTAAATGAACCTCAGAATATCAGTGTTTTAAAACCCTAAATACCCAGCATATAGCACTTTGTAGTCAGAAATTATGAGTTCTATTATATAATATCTAAACACAGTGCTTGGAGAGCAGCTTTCCATTACATGTGTGTGACAATGATGCAAATTTAAGATGGGGAACTCTTAAAAGGAAGTTTTACTGAAACTGAAAATGGACAAAATGCACTTCTAGTTTTGCTTTTTTGGTTACTGAAGAGGATCTACTGTGTTCTTTTGCAAAGACTATTATCAAAAATCTGTACAGCTGTCCAAGAGCGGGGAGGAGAGGACATGGGTATGAAAGCAGTTAAACCCCTGGACAGCATAGTCAGTGCAAGGAGGATCATGCAAGTGAGCTACCTTTGTTAGCAAAGCTTTGTGGATTGCTTTCTCGGAACAGGAGTTAGATGAGGTGTTTTCTCACATGTGGTAAGCTTTGGATGCTGCAGTGCCCCTTGCCATGCCATAGTTATCCCTTTTCTTTTCCCGGAATTCTTGCTTGACTGATACTTGAATTGTTTTGCAATGCCTTGGCAGGGCTTTCCACAGCTCCCATACCACAGACAAGGAGAGTTTGTATTTGAGCATGCCACATAGCAGTATTTTTTAGCATTTGTTTTCCTCTTGTGAAAAATAAATTAAATTTATCTGGATTTAAAATTAATTTCTGTGCATCATTAAAATCACTATTGTCAAAATTACAAGAGCAGGTGTGTGTGTGTCTTATATGTATGAGTATTTGTTCTCAAATTTGTTCTCAAACTGTTTGGACCAGCCTTAGTGATTATTTCTAAAACTTAACTTGGCCCCATAAGTTCTTTCAAAGAAAAATGTTCCTACAACAAGCATTTGCTTTGACGTTTTGTAGTAAGGCTTTTCTCATATGAGACAGTGTAATTCTAATAAGAAAGCAGGATGTCATCTACATAATAAACTGGTTTTAATCCTGTATTCAGAGTTATTAATAAAACTTCACTTCAAAATGAGAGGCTTCAATGAGGGGAGTTCTTTTTGGAAGGGCTTTCTCCTGGGACCAGCACTGTGCAGTGCTGTTGGTTAAGAGGCTGAATTCTTAGCAAGCATGACCAAAGGCATTAAGCTGGGAGAGGACACAAGTATAGCGGGTGATAAAAGTATAACATGCTTCCTGCTCTTTCTCTGGTTTTTGAGGAACAGAGCGCAGATCAATGAGGAAAGTGCACAGTGCATGTCAGGCATATTTTACTTTGAATAGCTGTCCGAAAACTGCACAGCCATCATTATGCTTAACTATAAACCAGTACTTAAACTATCCAATTTACCTTGCTAAATTGTGAGGAGTGCCTCTCTTTAGAGCAGTTCATCCCACATACATCTATCTTAGCATGGGATGAGATGCATTGTCACTCTTCACTGAGTTCAGAGGCATTTTGTACAGGCTAGTTTAGATTAGATTGATCGTCCAACCTTTGAGAAGGTGTCCTTTAGTAGACATCCAGCTAAGAGTGAATTTCACCCTTGGATAGAAATGATTTACTACAGGAGTACAGAACGGCTGGCTGGGCAGAAGTTCTGCAGTGAAGGGTACCTGAGTGTTCTACCATAGAATCATAGAATTGTCTAGGTTGAAAGGGACCTTTAAGATCATCGAGTCCAACCATCAACGTAACACTGCCAAAACCACCACTAAACCATGTCCCTCAGCACTATGTCTACCCATCTTTCAAACACCTCCAGGGATGGCGATTCCACCACTTCCCTGGGCAGCGTGTTCCAATGCTTGATAACCCTTTCTGTGAAGAACTGTTTCCTAATATCCAGCCTAAACCTCCCCTGGTGCAACTTGAGGCCATTTCCTCTTGTCCTGTTGCCTGTTACTTGAGAGAAGAGACCAACCCACCTCACTACAACCTCCTTTCAGGTAGTTGTAGAGAGCACTAATGTCTCCCTTGAGCATCCTTTTCTCCAGACCAAACAATGCCAGTTCCCTCAGCCGCTCCTCATAAGACTTGTTCT
>VYXH01005547.1:0-26191 GCA_013397275.1 Burhinus bistriatus | reverse complement strand
TCAACCAGGCTCCTGAAAAGACCAAAGTCTGCCCTCTGGAAGTCCCTGGTGGCAGTTCTCCTGACCCCCCCCTCCTTAGTTCTCCAAGAATCAAACTCTATCATTTCATGCCCAAGACAGCCTCCAACCATCACATCCCCCACAAGTCCTTCTCTGTTCACAAACAACAGGTCCAGCAGGGCACCTTCCCTAGTTGGCTCCCTCACCAACTCTGTCAGGAGGTTATCCTCAACACACTCCAGGAACCTCCTGGACTGTTCCCTCTCAGCTGTATTGTATTTCCAGCAGACATCTGGTAAGTACCAGACTGCAAACTTTGTGCATCAACAACATTGTACCACTTAGAACAAAAATAGACCTTATGCCTAGATGCATTTACAGCAATGTAAAATGTATAAAATAACCTGTTCTCCTACACGATGTTCTGAAGGTTAAAGTTAAAATATGTCCAGTTTTGGTTACTGCAGTTTAAAAACAATAATAATCACCTGACAATTAGGGAAAGGGAAATACAGCAACATGATTGGAACTCTAGGAGCCATGACCCTGAAATAAATGGCATTGTTTTGTTTTGAGAGGAAAGTATTGAGGGGAGAAATCGGTCATAGAAGCTTCTGCAAAGAAAATGTTACCAAGCTATTCTGAATTGCCAGTGAGGTCAGGGGAAAAAAAACCTGTAAAACATAGCAAGGAAGCTTTAGTTGAGGTAGGAGAAACTTTCAAACTGTAAGGCATGGGAAGTATTGAAACACATTACCTAGGTAAGCTGTTGGATTGCCATCTTTGGAGGACAGTCTCCAGGTAGACAAAAATCTGTCAAGCAATGTAGAAAACACTGCGTTCATCATGGTGTAGGAGGAACCTCTGAATGGCCTCCAGACCCATCCTAACCCCTGTTTTCTCTTGGTGGTTCATCAGCAGATACAGCTGTTTAAAAGGAAATCTGTGTACAGCACAGCAGCATTTTTGTTTGGATTTATATATTTCTTCAGTAAATTAAGGACCATGGTAACGTACAAAAATGCAGTTTCAGTAACATTTTATAACAGTTTCTTTTTGAAGTTTGATGATCTGATGGGGGGAAAAAGCCCATAGTGCTGTGGCTGAGGTGCAACGTAGTGGAAGTCATGGTGCAATTTTAAACTAGCAACGAATATTCTCATGGAGAAGTCTGAAATTATTTGCTGTTTCATACCTGTCTTTTCTTCTAGCATTTAGGATGAAATGCATAGTGTTCTATATGAATATTTGATTTGATTCATTTCTGAAAGCATTTAAAACCAATTGCAATATGCAAAACTAAAGCTGATTTCTCAGTGTCTAATATTTGCTCACTAATTGAAGATGGTGAAGCCTTTATTTTGCCTCCAGTTTTCCCTTTCAGCTTGGTTTGAAGCAAAATCACGTTTTATGCTGATCAGAATTCAGTTATTTCGTTAATTTATAGGGAAAAGAAAAAGATTTTCTCATCGCTACCAGGTGATTACCTGACCTACTTTATGGAGGCAGAAAGCCTTTGGACTTCTTCCCAGCTCTGCAGCACTATCTCAGATTGTGTTTTACAGGACATCTTAGACATTGATTGGCAAGTGGGAATTTCCATGATGATGGCACACAAGCTTCAGAGGTTTGAGTGAACCAAAGGGACAGGTGTAACATGTTTGGTGTAACACGCATAAATGTGGAATTTTTGGCTTGCTTTGGCAGAAACAGTAGACCATTATTTTATGATATTAAATTAAAATTATGCTGTTTGCTAATTACACTATATCACAATATTGAAGATTATTCTCAGAATTTATATTTGTTTCATTTTATGTAAATAGTACAGTGAATGAATTGAGAATTGAAAGGGTATCAGGATCCTTCAAGGCACAATCCTGGTCTGCTATTACCTCTAGAAGTTTTGTCCTTGATTTTGAAGACAGTGAAATTAGGTCCTTTTTCTACAAAAAAATGTATATTAGTGGTTGAGATGCCTTTCTATGTTCAAGAACTAAATCATTTAAAAAACACAACTAACTTACTGTGTAGCTCCACTGCTGCATGAGTTGTCAATAACTAAAAAAGATGAGAGATTCCTGTATCAGTTGTTGTATGCTCTTGTCTGGCTCATGTAAGATCATGTCTATCCATTAGATGTGTTGCTGATCATATTTCTCATTTGCTGCAATGAGTGTAGGAAAAACATCTCAGAATGATCAGCAGTTCATACAATAGCAGCTCTCCCTTCAAAAACTATCTGAATATTGCTAGTGAGCTTAGTTAACAGATGTAACACATTTTAAGGGCTAAAGGAAGCTAACAAAAAGAGTTGGAACAAAGTAGTTAAAACTTGTTAATAAACAGAGTTTTGTTGGACTTTTTAACTCTGTGGTGTTGTCAGATAATATACAATGATGTATTAGGAGCCATATTGCACTTCAACAACTTCTGGTAGCAGTCATATCTGTAAATGTCTAGCTATGAAGGGGCTTAAAGGTGCAGGAGGAATGAAATCATGTAGTGAAGGACCTCTAAGGAGGCCACAAGACCTGTCAGCTGAGGCGTCACTGTGACTGTGTGATACTTTGCTGTCTGTTCTGTGCATCCCTTGCAAAGTCTTCATTCAAATTTCTTTGCAGCTGAAAGAAAAAGGAGGGCTACTTCAATGACTGACTGTTTAGAGTTGTCGTTTGTGTTTTCAGATGGCCCTTGTTTTGGTTTGGAAGCTTCTGCTGTAGAGTAGCTAGCATATGGTCTTCCAGCGTTCCTGTTCCTCCAGATTTTCACTTTCACTGAGAAATCCCACTTGCTGCTGTTATGCAGAAACTTACTTAAGGTCATTTTTTCCAAAAATACATTTATGAATGCTATATTGATGGATTGCATAACTTAGAGAAATATTGCATAGTGGCAGGAATAGTACTGAAGATGTCACATTTTTCTAAATGATTCATTCCTCTTCATGAACAAAGGAAACTTATTTTTACAATCATTTATGTGACCTTGCTTGGTGGGTGCAGTTCATTGGGAAGTGAACTGGCAAAATACCAAGAAAAATGAATTTTGGTCTGCATTAATAAGGAGGCAGTGATATTTTTTTCCCCTTCACCTCCCAAAGGATGAGAGCTGTATAAAAGCAAATATTCTTATGGTTTTATGTGGTTTTCTTTAGAGTTGAAACAATAAAGCACGTTCTGCCATCTTCTGTTGAATCATGTTGGTTTGAGCTCTGTTCTACGTGAAAACTGTTGGAGCATTGCTATGTTTAAATTCAACTGTTGCTGTTGAATCTCAATAGTTTACCATTTGTGTTTACAGTCTTAGGACCTGATCCTGCAATCACATCAATGCAGAAAGATCCTTCTATCTAGAAAGTCCCAGAACATGTGCAGACATGTCTGCCAGGATCAATATGATTGCAGGGTCACAATTAGTCACAAAGAACCTGCATCTCATATACTGTGTTGAAGCCTTTATTTTACATATGGCATGTACAAGTACTAAAATGCAGGAGGGTCTACACTGTGACTGCATGTACAGAGTTCACTGTTGTGCATTATGTTGTACGTGACTTACAGAACTACGTAAACTATGCGACACACAGAAAATGGGGAGTTGTTCCTGCATCGCACTGTCTTTTTGGCAATCTATAGCTCTTTTATAAAATGACAAGTTTGCTACATACTGAGTTTTGCTGATCACAGGCAAAATGCCCCCAGATTTTCGATGACTTGGGGAAGGTTCATACAACCTTTTTCATATCATTGTAATGATGCCAGTAAAGTGTAGGGTGGTATGATGAGCAGTTGGTGTAGTGGGTTGGCCAAGTCCACCTTACAGATGTAACCTTGCTGATAGCAATGTGCTTAGTGTGGAAGCTGGAATGAATGACACCACCAAACATGCATGTTCTGCTGGTGTAGCAGAGCAGCATGTGCTGTTTTAGCATAGTCTTTCAGAGACTGAAGTATTTTTAATGTGTGGACCCTTTATGTCTTAAACACAACGTGAACATAAAAGATAAAACTAGTTTTTATCTCAAAAAGCTTAAAATTGCCGTGACTTCATGACTGCTTGTCAACATGTAATTCAGCTTGTAATTCCTATAGCAGAGCTCAGCGAAGAAGTAAGAGGGTGGGAATGGTTTTAAAATTCAATGGAGAACTTTTTTAAAAAATAATCTTGTAACACCTCTAAAATGTCTTTCTCTTTTGGGTCCTTACACACATAAAGTACAATGACAGACACATCAAAAGGCCATGTAGTAATATCCTTGGAACCACATTTTCTTGAAACTGTTCTTTGGGAATTACAAACAGGACAGGAATACTGCTCCTCATTTCCCCTGTGAGTTGTAGATTAACCAGCAGGGACTGGGGCTGAGGGCTGCCAGAAGGATCAGTGTTGTTGCGTCCGGAAGCAACACTGGAAGATGGGAGTGTGTCTGTCGTTATACCAGGTCATTTTTGTCATGCATGACCAACAAGAGTATTTTTGAGGACCATTAGCTTCCTTTTCCACTCCAGGCCCTGCTTATCCTCAGTGTTGAGGGGAGAGAGATGATTTTTGCCAGATCTTGCAGAGGAAGAAGTGTAGTGACCCACACAGACCATGACTGTTTCTCTTCCCTGCCATTGCAGTTGCTGGCTCTTGCCATGCAAAATAGCCCAGCCAAGAACCTTAGGAGGACAGAGGAGGCTCACAGTTTTGCCTTCTCATTACCCTGTTATTTTGCCATGAACAGCAAGTGTCTCACAATGACTTATAGTAACATAGCCAGGTATAAAATACTTGAATTGCTGTTTTATACTTACTGTGTCACTATGCTTATTGGGAAATTTATACGTAAATGAACTCATGGATGTGGTGGCATGTAAGTAACTGATTAGTAAGAGCCATAATTTCAGCTAAGACTTGCAACCTTCGAGAAAAATTCTCTGAAGAATGATGCAATCTTTTTCTTTTCCCTTATTCAGAAATTTCCAGGAGTCTTGTAGTTGCTACTTTTTTCTTATCATTGAATCCCATTTCTTCCTCTGTCTGCTCCTTTCATCTGTCTTCAGATTTGAACTAGTCCTGACTCTTTAACTTTTTTCAAATGCTCATTGAGAGAACAGTTCCCAAATACAGAAAGTCACCATCTAACAGCAGGAACTGGAACACCAGCTGTATTTAGCTTTGCAATCATTGAGACTTTCATGACAACTTTCTAAGTTGTTTATTTCCTGAAAAGTGATGTTAAAACAGCATTGTGGGGTTCCACAATTACTGCCACTTGGAGCCTGCTAGATCAAATTTTCCCAGCTTACAGGAAAAAAAAAAGGACACTTTTTTTTCCAAATGCCAACCCTGCATATCAGCTTGAGATCAGAAATTCAAGCTGTGTTCGTTCTAGCTCTTGCATCTTTAGCAGCAAAGTCAGAGATGTTTTTAACAATTCTGTTGTGAAGGTGCATTGGCCACAGAGGAAGCAGATCCTCTTCTAAAAGTTGTGTTGCCTGTGCAACAGGAATGAAAAACAGTTAAGAGCTTATTTTTCTCACCAAGGAAGCTTGACAGGAGTTTTTACTACACTACAGCACAGTTCTGCTGCATAAGTAGGCAAAATTTTTACACTAATGTTTTGTCTATAATTCTTTTCTAGGTTCACAAACAAAAGACTATTTTAGCTTCTTTCTTTTTATCTCTGAATGACTTTATTTCAACCATCCTTAAATAGACATTTCTTTAAAGAATAGGAAAACTGAAAGTTGAAGAATCCTGCAAAAAATTGACTGCTTTGATTAGACCTTCTGTCATTGTCTTGACTGTTGTTTTTTTGGGTAGGGTTTTGGTTTTGGGGTTTTTTTTTTTGAGAGGGAGAGAGCGAAACATTGTACCCATATTTGATAAAATTTATAGTTATACCCTCATAAATGCTGACAGTTCTGTAAAATGTCTTCTAGCCCCTGTCATTATGTTTCATACTAAATTTCATACTGTGGCATGTTTTCTTAGTGCACTTGGTCCCAGACCACAAAGTTCTGAAACAGTGCAGAGTTGGGATTTAAGTTCATGCCCGCCTTGGAATATATCAAACTTTATGTGGACTTCATCAAACCCTATGAGAAATGGCACCATACAGTGGGGCAAACTTAGCTCTCATGTCCCTAAGGAAACACCATGAAGGCAGGAGTTTGTCTCCTTCCTAAACAGCTGGGATTTTTTGCTCAGTGTTATATCACTCTATTGATAGTCTTGCTATCTAGTGTGGTACCTGTAAAGAAAGGATGGATGAGCAGGGACAAACGTGGCTTTACTAGTTTTCTGATCTCTTTGGGCACTGTCTTCCCCTGAGAAAATAGAGAGATTTCTGTCTCTAACTTGTAAAACCTCAGTTCTGTCTGCTGCAGAGGCTGCACCCCTGGGATATGGTGCTCTCCAGTGCTATCATGTGTGTGACTTCTGATGACCGTTTAAATACATGGTTTTGAAGTGCATGGTCCAGGTCCACCTAAGCTAAGTGAGACCAGATAGAATTAGAGTACTAAATGGCACAGTTCCCAGACTTAACTTCAATAATCCTACAAATGCTACATTTTTCTGTTAGTGCATGTATGTGTGTGTGTAAGTAACAGTGTATAGCTGAGATACTAGACTAAATAAATGCAAGGAATATTAATGTCTTAAATCCAGCTGTAAAGTCAGAGGTCGTCGTAAGTGTTCCCAGTTACTGTGACAAAATTACGTCTGATGCCTGCTGTTCATTCTGTAGTGGAATAATTATAAATTTCAGAGCAGGAAAATTCCTCAGGAATATTTCTTCCAATAAAGTAATGGACTTCTAGCATTAGAGTAGTTTTTATTTAATAAACTGTCTTCCATATTATCTTTCCCTTTTCTCACTTATTATTTCTAAAATTCCTGATAGAAGGAGAGCGTGTACTGATACCCAGTTGTGACTTGTTAGGTTGTGGATATCCTCCTAGGTGTTGAATTTTCCCTGTTAGTAGGTTAGCTTAAAAGCCTGATACAAATATCTTAGCCCTCTGTTTTAACAAGATCCGTTTTATTTCTGACAGTTGTTGAGATACCTGAGTCTTTTTTCCCACAAATCTCTGTCAAGCTGCCAGACCTGCGTATTGCTGCCCATTCTACTAGTTAGCAGTAAATGGTGGGAGTCATTTGTAGCTACAGAGTAGCACACCAGTATTTAAGTGTCTTAAGCAGAAAATATGCTCTGTTGTTAATAACTGATTTAGTTATTTTGATTTTTTTTTTTTTTTGCAGCATGCATACAAAAACTGATAAATAACATGGTAGGTTTTTTTGTAGTGTTAACAGCCATGCTCCTGATCATATAACAACATTTTTATTACTTCTGCCCTCTTTCATGTGATTTTTATTAGACCCACAGTTAAGCCTTCTATTAAATATAGTAATCCTTGTGCAAATTCTAACTTAGGCTGTGAAGCAATCCTGGGAGAAGAGTGACTTGTGTATTATAATATAAATTACCCATAAAAATTCTCCCACTGGTGGGACTTTTATGTCTGAATAAAGATTTATCTTGCATCTGGATTGGACAAACACTCAAATCACGGTACTTGTGTGGAATATTGTTGTGGGAGAGGGTTATTTGTCTCTTTGGAAATAATGGTAAAGTGTTATTGAAGTAGTTGCATTGTTCAGATGGAATAATATCTTCTGTAGTAGTTCTTAACATTGAAAGAAAAGTGTAAGTGTATTGTTCCATTACCTGCAGGTTAATATGCATCCTACAGTGAGGAATAGTTTGCAAATAATTAAAAATGTTTTAAACTAGAATAATGTGACTATGATGCTTTGCCAACCCCTCTGTCTGTTAGTAAATAGTGAAGGCATCTATTTACCAAATAGGTTGTATGTAGACAGTTGAAAACCAGCATATCAGAGAATCTTAGTATTGTTCCAGTTGGTATTACCTTTGCTTTAAAATGCTTAGAACAGTGATCTTTGTTCTAGCATGTCTGTTGAACGCAGCCGAGAATGTTTTATATATTCCTTCATTGCTCTATATAAAAACTGCCTCAGGTATGCTTTTAGTGTAGTAAATCAGAAATTAAAACTTACATGTAGAACAAGATAATCTTCAAGACACAGGCACCATTCATTACAGATGAAGTCCAACATGTAGATATCTTTTTTTTTTTTACTACGGTATTGAGACAGGAGACAATTTGCTCATTCCTGCCAAAATGGCATGTTTAAATGCTTAAGAACAGTTAACTTGTAGACTGATTAGAAATGTGGAAAATGAAATGACTGAAAAACTCTAGAGAATTGCTAATGGCATGTACAGTCTTTCGCCTTAGCTTAAGTTCAAATTTTTTCCAGGTCAGGAGCAACTGAGAGTTTGTACCACCTGATAGTTTTTTCCGTGCCTCTGGTATACAAACTGGGAAGAAGGGTTCGGATAAAGTTGCTGTTGTTTAGCAGGAACTCAGCAGTATCAAGGTGGATCTGCAGACTGCTCTAGCAGGAGTAAGCTTGGAGACTGAAATCCTTATCTTGTCAGTAGTTTGGCCATTTGAAACCACAGCTATTGCATAAAAGCTGTGAAAAAAGGGATTCAGTTTTTGTCACACCCTAGACATGCTAGAAGTCATATTTGCATGTGGTTTGGATATTACTTCCTGCAAAAGCAGTCTCCCTCTAGCTGATCTTACTCCTAGCCTTACTAAAGATGTCCTAGCAGAATGAGAGCCTGTTTACCAGCATTTTCTTACGCAGATTGATTGCTGCTTCATCAGAAATAACAGAAGATCTGCACGACTGATACAGCAGAAAAGCGCCCCTGTGACTCGGCATGTAGAGCCGAAAGAAGGATCATCAAGACCCTCAGAGGAAAACCATCACTAGAGCTCTGATGGAAAACCATCAGTATCCCCCAAAGAGCCTTTTAACATTATTTGACCCATAATTCTACGAGAGCAGATTACTTTATTTAGCACCTTATTTTTGTCCACATGCCAAAAGCCCTCATAGTGCTCACTGAGGTGTGTAAACAGTATTGTATCCAGTTTAATACAACTCTCATAATGTGATTTGGCCAATGTCGCATATTAAGTCAGGGGCGCAAGTAGATAGAGAAACCAGGAATCATGAATCCTATTCACTAAATCTTCCTTCCATGGCAACTTAATGGTTATAACTTGAGCTCTATAATTAATATCTTCTTGCTGGCTGGCCTTGTGGTACACTGATAATGGCTAACCTTGCCAGTGGAGAGTAAGGGTTTCATGCTAGACATTGAGGGTCTGTGTTCATTTTCTTGGATGAGCATGCAGGAGAAACAGAGAAAGAAGTATTTGTTAGTTAAATGGGACTAATTCAGGTATTACAAGCAAGCTGTGGCTAAAGACCCTCAAAAGACTTTTTAAAAAAGTGCAGACACTCTTTCAGCATTGCGGCAGACTGTGATGTGGACTGGGTTTTAGTACACTGGCCAGTCCTGGCACACTGGAAGGTCTGGCTTCTGTGGTATCATGTATCGTGCTGGCACCCAATACCATATGTTGAGGGAAAGACTGCCTAAGGAACAGACCACGTCTGGAGAGTGCAGAACAGCAAAAGCTTTTGCTACCGTGAGAGCCAGTACACATCTCAGTCTGAGCACTGCAAGCTAGGAGGGGCAAGGTTGTGTACACATGGTCCTTTTACTTCTCTTTTAAGTGGGACTGGGGAAGCTCTTGGCAGGGATAAAAGCTACTTGGGCCTCATTGAAAATCTGGTCAGTGAATGTGTTGCTGACTTTGACTAAGGTGAACACCCTCATGCATAGGGCAGGACATAATTGCGGGGCAGTACTGCATAATTGCATAAGGCAGTACATAACGTTACACCTCCCTGAAACAGCAGGATTTAATTTGTCTTTATGGAACTGAGGAAGCAGTCATTATTTCTTTATCTTACAAATGTGTGTTTGGTCTCTGCACTCTTCTACTATTGACAGAGGAGTCAGATATTTTGGCTTAACTACAACTAAAGACTGAGAACAACAAAAGACAAAAGCTAATTAGTATTCTTTTGACTGCTGCTCTGAAGGAATGGAGCTGTATTTTCAGCTCATTCTTAAGCTCCATTGGAGATTAAAAGAAGACAATTACTACGAGGGAGGACAGGAAAAAAGAAATGGAAACAAGGCAGATCCAGCCAAGGAAAAGGTCTGCCTAAGCATTTCTTCACACTGCAAATTCATGCAAAATAAACTTTGAAGAGAGACCTGCATTGAAGCCTACTCTGTCTTTGCAGATTTCCTCTGTAGCTTTTGTATAGGCTCTCAATCTTTCTTTGCTTGGAGAAAAGCTGCTGTTCACTTCCTGTTACTGGACTGGATAGTGGAGCAGACAGTCCCACTGCAAAGTAGCACAAGGAACATGGATGGTGTATCATGCAGTGCAAGATACCAGTGGGATCAGCAACTTGCTGCAAGAGCACATTCCATTCAATGAATAAGTTATAGGTTCTTAAAAATGTAATATGGACCAACACTTTCAATCTATAAAAGCAGAGTGCAGATTCACATCTCATGGGTGGCTGCTTTAGCTTGCATGGCTGGCACTGACACAACTGCCAAGGATAACCCGAGCAAGGTAACTGACCCTGGCACTTTAATACAGCTAGTACAAACTGTAGTTAAGGGTATTTTTTCTTTTTCTTTCCTTTCTCTTTTTTTCTTTTTTAACGCTGTGTAAAGAGTGAGGTACAAATTGGCCTCTGTAGCACCAGGAGCAGTTCAGAGCCTCTGGTGAAGACCTAAACCTGTGAAATTACTGGCATCTGCCATCTGAGATACTAACATATCCAAGGAAGTGTGGTTCTGACTTTGTCCGAATTCTTGTTCATCCCCTCTCCTCCAAGCTTTAAAAGGATTCTTTTTTTCTTTTTCTTCTCTTTTTTTCTTCTTCAACACTTTCAGTCATCATGGCTGTTCTGACTGGCTTTGCTGGCAGCTCTCCCTTGATAGTTGACAGTCACCTGGAAAGGATATTTTCTGAGGCTGCAGGATTGTGGGGCCAATGTTAAGGAATTGCATCAAGGCAGTTCATAGTTTAATCCTTTTCAATATGTATAACAGCACATAACCATGAATTCCAGTTAACAAATCCAATAGATATGCAAGAACACTTTGTTTGAAAGATCATTTTAGTTTGGGTTAATACCGGGTTTGATGTTTGACTGTAGCCCTTGTTTGTGTTGTATGTACTGGGAGGCCAAAGCACGGGGTGTATTAATGCAGCTTATGAACTGCATGCATGCTGATTTTTATTTGAAGTGTAAACTGAATCTTTTCTGATTGTTTGTTAATGTTAGCTAGAGAAACATACCCAGGCTGTGAAAGTTGCTTCAGCCATCAAAGCTGTCATGTCCGTTACAGCTGGAAACAGATAGGTTTTTTTCTTGTCAAAGTTGATTCTCTCAAAAGAAGTTGGGTGGACAGGAAAGAAACAGCTCTTTGGACTCTCCAGAAATGAAGACAACTTTTTCATTGCTGGTAGAAGTTAGAGCAGCTGTAAAGCTTTTCCTGTTTCTGCTGAAATTGATAACCTACAACAGCTGTCAGCAGGCTAGAGACTGCAGAATGCCGTAGCCTCTACTGTAGTTTAATAAAGTCCAGCTAAGGTCTAGCAAAGATGTAAAGCACACCTACTCTGGCTGTGCTATTCCTGACCATTTGTTCTTTTACTCTTTTACTTTATTTCTAAGCCAAGAAATACTCATTTATCACATATAGGGTGACTTATTTTTCTGCTGTCAACCATTTTGAAGTGAAACATCATAAAGTATAACACCTTTTGGCTGTATTTCTCTTTCATTTACCTTAAAAAGAATACAAAATTCTTAGAAAGGATCAAAAAGTATGTCCTTTCCTACAAAATACTATCTTCTGGAATAAAGCGCAGACCATAATCAGCCATCTCAGATTTTCACAAATATATGCTGTCCCTGGCAATATCCCTTTCTGTATGTTCTTCCCCTAATTCCCTCAACAAAAAAAACAGCCATCCAACCAATCAACCAGTGGGGTGAGTCCTTATTATTGTTATTATTAGAAGAGCTGGCTCCAGTAAAACATACAGGAGTTTGACTTCATCAACACTTACATTTTGCTGAAATACCATAAGACATTAGTGAGGCTTTGTGTTTAGCAGACAGTGTACTTGCAAGGCATCAAAGCAGGCGCGTTGCCCTTATTTTGTTCAAATTTTAATCCTTTTAAATCCTTTTTCTTAGTCTTTTCCAGGGAAGAATTAAATGCTTGACTATTTCTGTGACTACTTTTATTTCTGTTAATTCTTTGTCAGATCGTTTCTTTTCACAGTTTCAGATTTTACTGGTGGTCACTGAAAGACATCAGAATTCACTCTGGGCTAGATGAGTGATGTGTGGCCAATCACTCTTGGCTGACTGGCAGACTGACAGTAATATTGCTCTGCAATAAATGTCACAGATCAGTGACCATTTAGGATATCATGGGTTTTGTGGGTCACTCCCCCCCGAGTCCCAATATCGCCCTGAACATGTCTTGATGTAGGAGAATAAGAATAGTTTGAGGACATAGAAGAGCAAACAACTGCCCAAGGAGACTAAGTAGCATACAAATGATTAATGAAGCAATGTATTTGGCACTGCTGGCATTATTTTTTTTTATAATGTATTCAGGAGGAAGTAAATCAGTAATGGAATTTAAGAAGCACAAAAGGAGATTTCAGTATAATAAATATGTGTTACCAAATATCTGTAGATATTACAGAAGCAGTGAGGACTTTTGTGTGAACTGCAAACACCATATCCAAATTTCTAACTCTGTTGAGCACTGGATTGGTACAGTATCTGTTGAAGATAGCTTTAGTGCTTTGTATTACTTTCATCATTCTCCCTACTCCTGTTGGGAACTGAGTAGGTTTCCCCACTGTGTAAGAAATACCAGATCTTCATTGCTGGCTCCATGAAGAAGCTGATAATTTCACAGCAGTTGAAATTCTCTCTCTCATTCCTCACTGAATTTCCAGATTGTTTTATTGAAGCAAACAGCACCAACATGAAATCTTCAACCCCCCCAACTTGCTAGTTTTCATGGAAAGGAAATGATCTTCCTTCTTTGCATTCTGTTTCTGGACAGTTCTTTCTGTTTTCAAAATATTTGTTTTTTCTACTGGACTACTTGGTGTTCTTCAGTACTTTTGTGTGAATCACCTTACTAAAAGACTTCTGGAAGCCTATACATGTGAAGCATGGTAACTGGGTTTCATTTATTCACTGTCTTGGTTTTGTAATAATTACAACAATTTTCCTATGTGAAACTATGCTGCCCCTAATAACTGAAAATCTCTGGAAAACAGTGAACCAATAGGATCATTTAACTCGTTTGCTGGGTGCATATATAAGATTTACCAGTCTGTGACTCTGCAGATCGAACGTGTTATTTTCCACCTTGTTATACATGAACATGTCAGGCGAGGAGAGGGAGACCTGAACTGAGTGCAGACGCTCCATCATTCACCAGAAAATGTAATTGAAAACGTGCATTGAGTAGATGGTTGTAACTGTGTGTGCTCTCTCTGTGTCACAGGTGGAGTTGGCTAAGTAGGCCCAGGCAGGACCTTCAAGCAGATGTTCTTGCTACCTGCTGCCTCAAGGCAGCATACACATCCTATACCTATGTAACTGGGGACAGGTACTTGTACAAGGTACTCCCGCAGTCCTCCAGCGCTAGGCTTCCAGACTGCTCTTCAGGTTGCCAGAGCCTGCCCTTCCTAGCACCCCTGTCAGGCAACCCAAGCTTGGCTGACACAAGGAACTCTTCTTCTTCCCTGACCACTACAAGCTGATGGGACAGATTATTTCCTTCTGTTTTTAGGTGGCCTTTTACAGATTTGACTGCACTCCTTCCTTATTTTTTCCATGTGTCTTTCCATTAGTCTTCCTTTTATGTTGTCTCCAGGTCTCTTATAATTTTTACTGGATGCTTTTCAGTATGCCCACATGCTCATATTAGGTAACCTAGTGATGCTGCAGAAACACAGTATTTATATTTCATTAAAATCTCAGTCTGGCTCCAGTTACAATGGGGTAATTTCAAGTTCAAAGTTTCCATTTCAAATTCATAGAAATATTTGCCCACGCAGAATTAGTTTGAATACAACTGACTTCCAGTTGACTAAAGGAGAAGGGTGAAATGCTTGCCTGGCATCATTTTACCATTGGCTAATTTCAGGTGATGAAGATAAACCAGGTTTATTTTATGAGTGTAGTCAGGTACTTGCTTTTGAAGAAGCTTTAATCACAGTCCCAGAGCTGTTGTAAAGAGAGGCTGACTGAGTATTTCAGTTTACCCTGAATAGATTAGAAGCAGGTTTGCTTATGCAATTGTTGGCATCAGTTTTACTGAGCTAGAGTAGGAGTGCTCACATGGTCATTACTGCATTTGCTTAATTAAAATGAGCTGAAAGCATACCTTTTCATTAGACCGGTACTAAGCTACAGGTTTGTTTAGATAAAAGCAGAACATTAAATAGGCATTGAATATTAGCAGTGATGTAACTATGATCCAAATAGATACATATGTTTAGAAATACATAAAACCTTAAATTAAAATGGCTCTGCCATTTTTCCTTTTACTTACCATAAACTGAGGGGAAAACTCATGAGGTAGCTATCACACACTAATTCATACAAAGCAGCTTTTAAGGGTTGATCAAGTGTCTGAGACTACCTGTGTGCTCAAGTCAGGTAGAAGTTTGCCTTGAATATTGTTTCACAAATTTCTTAATGTTCAAGTTTTCAAACAGAGAAAGAGTGTTAAAATGCTAAATGTGTTTTATGAAATGCCCTGAGGAAACCTTCTTACATGTAACTTTACTTGAATCTGATGTGCTAGCGTTGCTTTTTACATTTTGTAATTTTTGTGTTTGGTTTCTTTCTGGTTGCTCTAACCTCCTCCCTTATCGGTGCTCTCCAGGTCTCACAGGGAGTAGTGGCCAATGGTGAATTCACTGTGCTTCTTGCTATTTCCACATAATTTATCTGAAATGTTATGGGCATGTTCCAGGATTTCATCTTTTTTCCTTTAAGACAGTAATTAGTTTCCTGGGTTTATCTCTTAATTTGTCATGCTACCAATTTCTGTTTCTTAAAATAATCATTCTGTTGCAATGTTTTTAATTTCAGTGGTTCTTACAGCTTGTCTGTGTAGAAAAGTAATGACAAAATTCCAAACTAAGGAGTCCTCAATTTAAAGTGCTACTGAGCAGACAGCCTCTCCATTCTTTATTATATTTCAGGTGAAGCATAGACATTGTTTGGCCTCCAGATCATAAATACAAACTGGTTGTCTGGCAATTGAGCTCTGGTTTCTTTTAATCTAGTTCTGATAGCATGGCATTTTTCCCTTGAAAAAAAGGAGGAAAAAACAATTTGCTGGAGACATGGCATGGAGCTTTTTATCCCAATGAAGAGTTTGATACCACATAATACTGAAGGACACACAGAACTGGTATGACTTAGCCTGGATTATGGCAAGTGAAAAAATAGCTTGACAACATTAGATGTGAGTGAGGGGCAGGTGAGTGGGAATTTGTGGGGAGTCTTGAGTGAGTCCTTTCTGCTAAAAACCATGTATTTTAAAATCTATTTCATTAGAAATATTATTGTCTTTTTCACTTCAGACAGAGGGCAAGTAAATTTTTCTTGTAAGACCAAGTTCTATTCTGACTTTTGGACCAATATTGAAGAAGCCCTGTAGCTACAGCAGCAGGTTTGTTTGGTTTTTTTTTTTCCCCCAGACTTGCAAGTATACAGTAGTTCTTTTCAGAATATGAGTTTAACATCAAAATAATTACAAAGGGTTTGGTTTTTTTTAAAATAGTTTCTGTTTATCTGTGGCACATCTGTCAGGCATGTAGGCAGTCAACAGTAGAACCCTGAGGCATTGAAACTGCTCCCCA
The DNA here is from genome assembly GCA_013397275.1 of Burhinus bistriatus. NCBI lineage: Eukaryota > Metazoa > Chordata > Aves > Charadriiformes > Burhinidae > Burhinus > Burhinus bistriatus. The sequence goes on along the minus strand of VYXH01005547.1, from coordinate 10,238 downwards.
CTAGTTGTGGTTTGAACTTCAGGTACTGTCTTGCCTTGTAGTGCAGAAAGAAAAACTTGTTAGGGGATGGAAAAATGTGTTTTTGTCATTATGCTAAATGTATGTTAAGCAAATGACTATACACAAGAGGGTGTGTGTGGAAGTCATTCACTGAGGCCATGCTTTCACTGTGTCTTCATATTGGCAATCCAGTCTGTGTTGCTGAAAAAGAAAAAAAAGGCAGGAAGCAAAATAGAAAAAATAATATTCTGTGGTTGTTTTGTTGGGCGTTTTGTTGGCTTGGTTTTTTGTTTGTTTTGGTTTTGTTTTTTCTTTTTTACTTTTAAAGCAGGCAACAGTCAGTGTTAGACCATTTCTAAAAGTCACTATGTAAAAAAATCTGTATTTTTTTCCTGATAATTCAAATTAAAATGCATAGATGAAATTGAATTGAAGCTGAAGTAGAATTTGGATTGAAGAGCAAGATTTCATTCCATAACTTAAAAGAAGAAGCCAAAATCAGTTGTACAGCTTTGCATACCAATTTGATCATTACCACGTTAGATTGCTCCAGAATACTGTATTAGCATCTGAATTTTAGGGTGGCTGTCATTCATTTCTTTTACTTAAGGGCAAAATCCGCTTTCCTTTTGCTCTCATCACCATCCTGCTATTTGGTATAGTTTTGACCTGCAATAACTAATTATAGTTCTTTAAGGACACTTAGGAATTCTTCTTCCAAGTTTCTGTTGTTTGCATTTCTCCCAGAATGTCAAGTATAACCTTGTGAGGATAGTTTGACATTTCTGCAGCTGCACTCCATCCCACTATGTTTTGCTCATGACCAGATTTAGTAAATTTCCTATGTTCTTTATCCAGAAAGAGAATAGATTTATCAGACATAGTTTGTTTTAAATCATGGCTGCTTATCACTCTTACCTTTGTCATCACAGAGGTTGTTTGTAGTTTTTGTTATCTAAATATTTGCACCGTTATTTTACTAATTATACATGCCAGCATTTACAGCTGCTCTCCATTAAAATGAGCCTAACTGCTCTGCAGCCACCTTTTTATCATTTAAGAAAAATTGGTTTGTGATCTGGAAGCAAGTGTATCGTCTAGCTCTTTGGAAACTCTGGGCTAGTGTCAATGGAGAAGCATTCGGGTATGTTAGCAAGGGTATGTCTGTTAGATGACAGGCTGGGTCAAGCAGAGAAAGGGGGGCTTCTTTTTACTATTTCCTGTCTTAGTAATCATAAGTGCATCTAAGTAATGCAGTATCTGATGAACGGTGGGATGTATGTTGCCTGCATACCTAGAACGTAAAGTTGAGCCGATACAGCCTTTCTGATTTACAGGGATTTTTCCCCATATATCTCTTTGCTTATGATGTTTATCAGTACAGAGTAAAGAATGTCCTGCAAATGCAGCCAATTCTGTGAATCTCTTAGCTTTATTGCAAAGGTAAATAAATCTGGAACAGGCATTGTAAAGGATTAGCAGTGGAGTGGTTTGCAATTATAAATAGTGACCAGGGTTCATGATTGTGAGCTGCATTTACACACCTTTCCTCCCACAAAGAGTGACAGAAATAAATTGAAAGATGACAGGAAGGTGATGGATGGCGAGCTGATGGATGCAATTGTCCTCTCTCATTTGCTTTTAAAAAAGGCAAAGAATTGTTTTATATTACCATCTTACACAAAGCCAATACCTTTCCTGAGTACCAGGGAAAAGGTAGCACAGAACTCAGCTGCTTATTTGCAGCTCTGGAGCTTGGAGGTCAGTCATTGCTTCATTAGTTCATGTGCAGGAGTGACAGTTCAGGGCAGAAAGCAAATTAGCTTGTATTAATTACTGTAAATCCCTTACAGCATTTTCTGTGGTGGAATTAAAAAACAATTAATTGCTGCTGGAAGCAACTGAGATTTTAAACGTATAAAACAGTAGTGATGACTCAGAAGTGTATCACATTAGCTTTGTATTAGTGTTGAGGTTCGGGATGACCATGAAATTGTGATGGTGGCAAAATCCCACCAGCCATCTAGACAACTGCCATTTCAGACTGACATTTATAAAGGCTGAAATATTTTTAATTCTCCTTAATTCCTATCCAGAACCGATACTGAAGGGTTGAGTTTGTTTTCAACGATGTGTTTGTGGGCCGTCTGCTGGAAAGGTTTTGCTGAATGACTTATTTGGGCTAATATAATTAAGCTTCTTATGGCTTAGAGCCAAGCCCCAAAAAAGTACCTGTTTAAGTGTGCTTCAGTGCTCCTGGGCAAGCTGGCCCTGCGCTCACTGTACGCAAACTGGCAGGGTATGGCTGTGTCTGCATCAGTACATAGCTTTGTGCGGCGGCAGCAGATCCGTACAAGCAGCAGTTGATGCTGAGGGTCTGCTGATTACAAAATGCTTTTGACAAGAAAAATGAAAGTGTTAACATGGTGTAACAGTCTCAGAGTGGATACTGTAACTTAGGTGCACATTAAAAATTTCAGGCTTAAGGAGGGAAGGCTGAAGGGGATATTTCTGCTCTGTTCAGCTATCTAAAGGATAAGACAGGAACAGTGTCATCTTAGAGTTGCATGGTAACAGGACGAGAGGGAGCAGTCATAAGTTGCAACAAAGGAATATCCACTTAAATATTGTGGAAAAAGGTTTCAAAATTAGGATATTTAAACACTGGAACAGACTGGCCAGAGAGGTTGTGGAGCTTAGCTGAACAAAGCCCTAAGCAACCTAAACTGGTGCTGCTGGCATCTGGAGCAGATGACCTCTAGAGGTCCCTTCTGACCTAAATTAGTCTATAGTCCTAGCCTACATCCACACATCATGCACGGGGTGCTTCATGAAAAGAAGAGGTTACTGCAGACTGGGTTTGTTGGATAGCATTTTAACGTTTTCATTTCAGCGGAGAGGAATCCAGTTCAGGTAGATTGTGTCGTTCTATGATGCAAATGAAAGTGCTGTAAGCAGAGACAATCAGAGTATTCACTTCCAAAGTGTATCATTTCTTTTTTAAAGTGATTTTTAAATTTTTTTTTTTTTTTAAACTCTCCCTAACGCACTGTGTCAGGAACATCCAGCACGAACTAGCTAAGTAACACTTACTCAGGATTGGATCTATTGTTTAAAACGAATCACAGGCAAAAAACTTCTGTTGCAGAACCACTTTGTGTAACAGTCTGGAAGAGTCAGCAGTCTGCAGCAGATTGGAAAAGCTCCAACTTGCTTCTCATACTTATATGTTTTCATGCTCTCTGGTACTGTGGTAGATTTTTGGTTTCTGAGATTTGAGTTTAGCTTTTAGATTTACTTGAGCTGCTGTAACAGTGAAATGTGGTTGTTCTTTGGCAAGGCTTGCAGTTGAGTATGACAGATAAAACGCTTATCTCTCTTCTGCTGTATTGTTCAACGTTTTAAAAGTTGCTTCTAGTTTCAAATGGAAACAATACAGAGAGGATTAGCTTTGACTTAACAAATGCAACAAAACAGTGCAAACAAGATGCAGAGGCATCCAGGCTGAAAGTCTTACTATTTGAGGTACCTCAAAGATAGGTGCAGTTTAAGGATGCTGACACAGAGTTCAACGTTCCTCTTTATTCTGGCCCAAATATCTGCTCTTTGGGGTTTTTGTTTGTTTGTTTGTTTTTGGTTTGGTTTTTTTTTTGTCTCCTTTTCTATTTCCATTCTTATTTTCCTTTTCCCTTTGCACATCCTATTTTCTCATACCCTATCCCCAGAATTTCTGTTTTGCTATGTCCTTATCTGCTTATCCTGCAGGTCTTTCCTCCCTTCCCTTTATTTCTTCTTTTGCTACCTTTTTCCTGATATCTTCTCTGTCATTTTTTTTAGCTTTAGCAGTGCACCAGCCCAGTTTCATTTGTACCGTTAGTTATTGTTGTACAATTGTGTATTCTTTTCCTTATTCCATTTTCAAGCATGGAAGGATGCGATTTTGCTTCTGCAGAAAAGTAAAATCCCCAGCAGTCCACTGAAATGGCTGTTTGCTAACAGTAATCATCACACAAACCTCAGACGTCCCAACTCCACGATAGTACTGAAATAGCCACAAGCATGTTAACTGGATGCAGGTCCTGGGGATCTGCAGAGACTGAGGGGTCTTTGGAGCAGGGTATTACCTGTGAGGTTTGTGTTGCTGAGCTTTCCTTAGCATGCCCTTGCCATGCAGCGAAGTGCTGTGCTGATGCCTCTGTAGGCTTTCTCTAGTGGCTGTCAAGGGTGACCTGTTCCAGGAGTCCTTTCCAAAACAGGTTTCTCTTCTTTGTCACCTCCAATTAGCCTGATACGACAAGGTGTTTATTCACTCTTCTGACTGCCACTGATAGATTCTGATCAATGGCACCCTCTTTAAAGTTTAATTGCTCAGCTTCATTTTTGCACGTTAACTTAGTTCTATAAATCACTGCCCCCCAGCCCCAATTTTTCATTATCTGATACTCTTTTCTTGGAGCAGTCATCTAAATGACAGGTCAGCGGTAGACCTTACGTGAGTTATGGCTTTGGCTCCTGAACCTGGTAGTTAGAAAGATGGAAGCAGAGAAGCATAGTGTGTTCAGCTCCTGGTTTTACTGGCTGTAGCTTCAGCCATGGTTTGGGCTGTCAGTGTCAGGTCCAAAGCCAATACAGTGATATTGAAAGTTGCCAGTCCTATCATGAATAGTGCTTGTCATCTTCATTGTGAGTTATGTGGCTTTGTATGCTAGAACACCTTCTAGCTTTTGACTTGAATTTTACATATTAAAAGGAGAAATTGAGGAAATGTTTTATTTCCCAAGTTGCCTTTTTTTTTTTTACAGTAAAATCGGTGCTGGAATGAACACAATCTACCTGCCCTTTTCATCTGTTGTCTGCCAATGATGTGTCAAGTTACAGGGGATGAAACTGAGAGCAACTCATGGTGGCATCCAGCCAGCTCGCAGTGAGACAGGCTGCCCCCAGAGCTCTGCTGCTAATGAAATGGACCATTTCATTGATGGGTATTGATCAGCGGTGGTGTGTATTCCTGGGGCTTGTTGCACAGACAGGGTTCTAGGGAAGAAAACAAGCTGTACACTGTGGTGGGTTGACCCTGGCTGGATGCCAGGTGTCCACAAAAGCCACTTCATCATTCCCCCTCCTCACCTGGACAGGGGAGAGAAAACATAACGAAAGGCTTGTGGGTCGAGATAAGGACAGGGAGAGATCACTCAGCAATTACCGTCACAGGCAAAACAGACTCAACTTGGGAAAAAGTTCATTTAATTTATTACCCATCAAATCAGAGTAGGATAATGAGACATAAAACCAAATCTTAAAACACCTTCCCCCACCCCTCCTTTCTTCCTAGGCTCAACTTCACTCCCGAATTCTCTACCTCCTCTCCCCGAGCGGTGTAGGGGGATGGGGAGTGGTGGTTGCTGTCAGTTCATCACATGCTGGCTCTACCGCTCCTTCCTCCTCAGGAGGAGGACTCCTCACACTCTTCTCCTGCTCCAGTGTGGGTCCCTCCCACTGGAGACAGTCCTCCACGAACTTCTCCAGTGTGAGTCCTTCCCACAGGCTTTAGTTCTTCACAAAATGCCCCAGTATGCATCTCTTCCATGGAGTGCAGTCCTTCAGGAACAGAATGCTCCAGCGTGGGTCCCCCGCAGAGTCACAAGTCCTGCCAGCAAACCTGCTCCAGCGTGGGCTCTTCTCTCCATAGGTCCACAGGTCCTTCCAGGAGCCTGCTCCAGCACAGGTTTCCCACAGGGTCACAGCCTCCTTTGGGCATCCACCTGCTCCAGTGTGGGGTCTTCCACGGGCTGCAGGTGGATATCTGCTCTACCATTAACCTCCACGGGCTGTAGGGGGACAGCCTGCCTCACCCTGTGGTCTTCACCATGGGCTACAGGGGAATCTCTGCTCCAGTGCCTGGAGCACCTCCTCCCTCTCCTTCTTCACCGACCTTGGTGTCTGCAGAGTTGTTGCCCTCACATATTCTCACTCCTCTCTCTGGCTGCAATTGCGCAGGTGGTTTTTTTCCCCGCTTCTTAAATACATTATCACAGATGCGCTACCACCATCGCTGATGGGCTCGGCCTTGGCCAGCAGTGGGTCCGTCTTGGATCCGGCTGGCATTGGCTCTGTCGGACATGGGGGAAGCTTCTAGCAGCTTCTCACAGAAGCCACTCATGTAGACCCCTATTGTGGTTTAACCCCAGCTGGCAACTGAGCACCACACAGCTGCTTTCTCGCTCCCCCTGGTGGGATGGGGGAGAGAATCAGAAGAGTGAAAGTGGGAAAACTCATGGGTTGAGATAAAGACAGTTTAATAAGTAAAGCAAAAGCTGCACACGTAAGCAAAGCAAAACAAGGAATTAATTCACCGCTTCCCATTGGCAGCCAGGTGTTCAGCCATCTCCAGGAAAGCAGGGCTCCATCACGCCTAATGGTTACCTGGGAAGACAAACGCCGTCGCTCTGATTGGCCCCCCCCCTTCCTCCTTCTTCCCCCAGCTTAATATGCTGAGCATGACATCACATGGTATGGAATATCCCTTTGGTCAGTTGGGGTCAGCTCTCCCAGCTGTGTCTCCTACCAGCTTCTTGGTTGCACCCCCCCTTCTTGTTGGCAGGCCAATATGGGAAGCTGAAACATCCTTGACTGCTTAGCAACAGCTAAAATATTAGTGTGTTACCAACATTATTCTCATCCTAAATTCGGAATACAGCACTATACCAGCTGCTAGTAAGAAAATTAACTCTCTCCTAGCCGAAACCAGGACACACCCCCACTACCAAAACCTTGCCATGCAAACCCACTGCATACACATACACCTTGGATTTGCATCCTGGGCTTATGCAGACTTGCTGTAAGGGCTGAAGTAGTTGTAACAAGTTGTGAGAGACAGGGGGGATGAGCTAAATGCAGGTCCTGTTACAACAGGCAGTGCCAAGTCCTGATGGCCATGTCAAGTGAAGTGCTGAGGACGAGGAGAGAAATGGTAGCATAATGGAAGGTGCAGTCCAGGAAAGCAGCGCTGGTGTCCTATAAAAGAAGGAGCTGAGGAAAAGCAGTGACACGGAGTGTCTCAACACTGTATGTCTGTACTGTTGTAAGTAATTGGTGGGAATGCTGTGTTTCTGCGCTTAGAGTCAGCAGGATGGACGATCACTGTACTGCAGGACTGTAGTGTGTAGTATCGCCCTGGAAACATTTCTTTGAGAATTCCTTTGTCGCTGTCTCAATTGTGTCTTGCCCACAAGACACAATTGCAAGGTCATAAGGGCTGTTCCTTAGTTCTGAGTCTGATGGAGGAAATGAGCCTTGTAGAAATTGTTCCTTCTTTGTAAAAAAGCAAACAAAAAGATATATTGACACTGTGCACGAAGCACGTATCTCCCCACTACCTCCCTAGCTGGACAGGGGACTGGCACTGCCATCCTCAAATGAGACTCAAACTGCAGAAGCTACAGACGAAGAGAAATTGAATACCTGGAAACACTGGCGAGTGTTTTAGTGGCTGGCACTTAGGTGGAAGAGTTAGATCCATAAAACTCAGAGTGCAAAGAATTACTCATTTACTACAGAATTCAGCAAGTTCCGGGTAAAATGGAACAAGGCCACCCAATATTCAGGATATTGAATCCAAATTATACAGCTGATAAAAAGCAAGGAATAGGAGACTTCACTGCAGCACCTAACTAATAAATCTATGCTGAGAGAAAGAGCAGGAGCCGCAGGAGTTTTGCTGCTGGATTTGCTACATGGAAATTAGTGGGATTCTGCTCACACTGCTATCGAGTGACAAAAATCTGTCTTTCATGTAGGTAAAATAAAGCCGTGCTTTGTAGTATTTCTCTGTAATAATGGGCTCCCTGCTTCTCTTTACTCATTTGTATTTGCACTAGTTATAATTAGTAGCGGCATACATTTGGCAGGCAGCAATGGGCAGGTGGCCATGCCACTTAGCAGAACCGGAGCTTAGGAAGCAGTCACTGCCATCCTAGCATTTCTCTGCCAACTCAGGTGTAGCTGATGACCCTGCTGAAACCCTCGCTTCCCTAGCATTTGATTTTTGGATGCGAATTGTATTAGTGAGCCAAACTTTGTATCTTACTTTATAGTATTTGACAATAGCTTTTGAGTAACATTCATCTCATCTCCCAGTTCTTCTCTAATTGAGCAAAATCAGGCGCTGGGAAAAAGATAGCTGTATCATGATGTACAGATGAGTTTATCAGCTTGTCTAGTATTATTTTCATGATGTCCCTCATTAACTCCATTACTTCATGTTGCCATGCAGTTTTGTTAAAGGGCAGTATGAAACATTGTAGTTTATTAAATCCAGTAAAGGCCAAATTTGAATAAATTGTAGCTAATTATAAATTCAACTGGAAACACGATGTGATGTAAATTAAAATTATACAATTCCCCTTCCTCTGTTGTTGTTGAGTGTTTTGCCTGCTAAATGTACTAGCCTGTTTTTCCTGAAGAACAGCCTCTCCTTTTTCTGTTGTATTACTTTCCAAAGTAGCTACCTTGAATTTTCAGGGGAGTAATTAAAACTAAAGATTAAAATTGCAGAGATTATTTCAAATTGCTGAGGCAGTCTCCATCTACCTTCCCTTCCTTACTCGAGCGAACACTATTAAATCTTAAAGCGAAAATGTCACAAAAGAGCTAATTATACAGTGGCCTGGGAACTGGTGTTACTTGGATCTCCTCCTCAGCATTGCCAAATGTGAATAGCAAAATATCAGAAGTCTGATCACAAAACATGTGTTAATGCCTTAAAAAATCATTTTAGAGCTTTCCTTCATTTGTGTTTTCTATCATAATTTTGATTTCTTGGCTTTTGGCTATAGTCCAGTTGTGTTTCAGGTAGCTTTCTACAAGTATGAAGGCTGAATACAAACTCTAGTTTCAATGAAAAACTGAAATTTTTATGCTGCTCCAGGATCTGGGGCTTTAAAAATAATAATCTATTTTTCCCAAGACAGGGCTTTTGATTTCGATAGCTTCAGCTTCAGCTAGAAGTTCAGCATTACTATTTCTGTTTGTCTCTGTCTTGGAGCTGATTTCCAGCTCACAAAAGGAAGACAATAGAAATTTTGAAGGTGCAAGTAATCATATCAGGAGTACTCAAATGGACTTGCAGAGGCCATAGGGGAAATGTATTCCTTCCTACATGCCAGTGTTAAGTTCTGTCTTTCCGAATTACATATTTTTTAGTTGATTCCTAGTGCTATTTTAAGAGCAGTAGGGTTTCTTTGTTTTATTTTGTTTATAACAAATATATCCTGCAAATTTTGCTCTGCCAAAAGTGTTTCCAGATTTTCAGTCTGGTCATTTCATGAGAAGAGAAAAAATATTTAATGAAGGTGGGCTCTGGCCATCATCTTTATGTATTTGAAAGGCTGAGAGCCTTTAGCCCGTTACCTTCCTGCATTTTGCAGATGTTACTTACATGAACTTTCTGTTTTTGTCCACTCCTGCAGAGGTGTCCTGCTTTCAGTAGACCTCACGCAGAGGTGAATGATTTGTCTTGTGCTGCCTATCAAGACTCTAGCGGAGCCACAAATGGAAATCAGATTTCCTGATTCTGGTCTAATGCACCATCCTTTTACTGTGGTTTGAATTTTGCAGTTAAAGTGCTACATACACAGTACAGCACAAAAGCTTTTGCTGATCATGTAAGCTGTTGATTCTGATGAGACCTTGTTATATTGCTAAACTATAAGGAACTACATAGACAAGTGATAGAAAATAGGCTCATGCCTATTAGGGGCGGGGTTGTTTTCTCATTGTCACATGTAAGATGGAAACTACCCTGCATTCATCCCTTGGGTTTGGTTGCATAGCCATACGCCCTCAGGAATCCCAGGTTTTACAGGTAACAGAGAAAGTCTGGAGGAAGGGGGACTTTCCCCTGGTTGAGGGAGGATGGAGCTAGAGATCAGTTAAGTAAACTGGATATCCACAAGTCCATGGGTCCTGACAGGATGCACCTGCAAGTGCTGAGTGAGCTGGCACAAGTCATTGCTGGGCCGCTCTGCATCACCTTTGAAAGGTCCTGGAGAACAGGTGAGGTGCCTGAGGACTGGAGGAAAGCCAGTGTCGCTCCAATCTTCAAAAAGGGCAAGAAGGAAGACCTGGGAATCTACANGGGAATCTACAGGCCAGTCAGCCTCACCTCCATCCCTGGAAAGATGATGGAACAGCTCATTCTGGGCATCATCTTGATGGGTGATTGATGGGTACCAACTTTT
>VYXH01005546.1:165479-205235 GCA_013397275.1 Burhinus bistriatus | reverse complement strand
CAAACCCAGTTTAAAGCCCTCTGTCAGCCACATATGTCTGAGTGGGAGACTTTCATTGTGGCATTAGTAGGTGAGCCACCTTCTTTCTTAACCTGTTTCCAAGCGCACCTTTGCTTGCTCAGTTAATAAAGATATTCACTATTCTTGGAGAAAAAAATCCAATCTTAAACAAGCATTCTAAATTATTGACTTTCCTAAGGGGATACATTTAAAAAGGAGATGTAGCTTGCAGCCTTATTTTGCTCTTAAGCATTTTACCTGTTTTTTACATGTTTATTTTGTACCAACCCATGTATTGTGTAAGAATCCATGAATTGCTTCATTATTCTGTATTTGCAAGCCTGCATACTGTTTGACAGTTCAGGCTCTGTTTTGTTTTGCTCTATTCTTTCTTTAAAAACAAACCAAACTTGATCTTGCCCAATGTGAGATGCCCGTAAGACACTCAAGCACTGACATTAAGGGTCTGTGAAGAACCTCTCCTCAACAGCTCCAGTTCAAATGAGTCGGACAGACTGTGCCTTTGTTGGAAGCTACAGGAGTTAATAAAGAGGATAAACTCAACTGCAGAGTTTTAATCTGTTTGATAGGATCCGTCTGAGTGATTGAAAGCCACTTCAGGGCTATCCTTTTTCTTCAAATGTCCTGTTGGAAATTATGGGAACATCACTGAGAGGGATGTTGGTGGGAACTGCCTGGTGAAAACAGGACTGTCGCCATTACTAGATAAAGTCAGACAGAGCGTTGTCTTGATGAATTTTAAAACCCGGCACATTGCTGGGTACCTGTTATGGTGCTGCATCTCCCTGTTGCAGTGAATAAAATGTGACTGCATTTTTTTAAAGTCTTATTCTAGCCAATCCTGTTGACTTGTACGTATCCAGGCTAGCGAGAGTCAGGCCGACCCTTTCTAACAGGCAGAAACAGCACACAGGCACAGGCTGGAAATGTTTGGAAAGCTGCTGTGTCCACTCCCAGAAAAACATTTGGTATGAGGAGGCAGGAGTATAAGAACAGTCGCACTGGGCTGGACCACAGGGCCAATATCTAGTGATGGCTTGCAGTGGATGCTTTGGGTAGGGTATAAAAAGAGAGTATACATATAGTGGCCGGGGTTAGAAAAGGAATGCAGATATTTCCCTTTCTACAAGATAGGAAAAAAATCATCACTAATATCACAAACAGAAATACTTAATACTGCCCTCAAGACAAATGAGTTGTATGCATGTATGTATGCTGCAAATGAAATCCCATGGAGAAAAGGTTTGGAAAAGAAGGAAAAAAGAAAGGAGATTAAAGATATCATAGCTACCAATATTATTTTCTGAAAAAACCCCCTCAGCCCTCCAGAGCTCTCACTTATCTTTGCAAAGCCTCTTCAATGAGTTATCCGATGAGGTCTCTTCTGAGTGAAATGACTTGTTGTGGACCTTTCAGCTGTGAACATGGAGGTGTGAGGAGGTTCCCATAGGATACCTTGCAGACTGCCAGGGAGCTTCCCTGGTGTGTCCTGGGGAGTTAACTGATAGGAAAAGACAATGTTTGCTACGCAGGAACAGAGGTCCTGCCTTGGACATCTGCAATTTAAGGGGGAAAAATGTAAAGCTCTGTTTTATATAGCTCCATGATACCAGAGTGGGTAAAACTTGATGGGGGCAGAGGGAGTGGGTCTAATTGCAGCCTTGTCTTGACAGAAAGTGCTAGAAGAGGGGACAGCCATGAGGTTCCAAAACTGCTTGGATGTCCTGGGAGAGGTGATGACCACGTGGAACTCAAAGATGGAGAACAGGTTAGGACCTTCATGGGGGAGAGGGAGGAACCAGACCCTTGAAGAAGCTTTCCTTGCAGTTGGGGGAGGTAATATGAACAAACCTTCTATTTGAAGATACTATGCAGAAATAACAATCACATGCACCTTACTGAAACTGAGAATTTTGATCTATTTTCGCTTCAGAATGCAAGGAAAGGTGGGCATGAGAGCCACAACATTAGTCCTGTGCAAAAAGGCAAAACTGGTCTGCTAGGTGAGACAGACGTGGAGTGGAGTTCCTGCTGCTAAACAGCATGCCCATGACCAGGGGAAGTAAAGGTTTAATTCAATTCCAAGAGGTGTCAAACATGCAAATCATGAGATTCAGGAAGATGAGGCTTACATGGAGTACTTGCCTTAAACTGAGTGAGTCTTCTCTTCCCAATTCCCAGTGAATATGGGCTATTCTCTAACACCATTATTCCTATTTAATCTTTACAGACCTCTGCTTTTCTGTTGTGGCTTTTGCTTCTTTTTCTCCACACATACACACCCCCCACACCCCCCATGCTGCTGTCTCTACTTCCTTTAATTTCTTTCTTTTTGTTGTTGCATTTGTCTACAGACGCCTTGGAAATTTTTTCTGAGCTCTCTTTTTACTTTCTGGGGAGTTGGTCTGATTTCCTGAGTTTGTTTGCGAAGACTTGTTATTCTTCTCCCCCATCTCACCCCCTCTCCCTTGGTATAATATTGTTCTTATCTGCTGTTTAATGTTATTAATTCCTGGTGTAACCTGCGTGGCTTGTTTTTGGCCAGATCTTCTTTTCTGTCTTCTGGCTTTTGTCTGTTCTTTTATGTTGAATTCAGTGGGATCATGTGCTTCAGGTAAACAGAATAGGCCAAGTTCTGCCTGTATTTGCTTCTTCTGGTGCCTGGTCTCAAGACTCTCACACCACCGTGAGTACTTTAGGTTACTGGTAACTGAACAGGTGCCTGTATCTGCCTCATTTGCAAAATGAATGGTAAGGACATTTTAAATTATTCTCCAGTGTTGAGCAATATTAGAGCTGAATAACCTCAGTCTACAAACCATTTTTTTCTTTTACTGAGTTCACGCCATCCAAATACAACTCATAAAATGTCATCATTGCAAAAAGGCTGTTTTTCAAACCTTGGTTTTATGGCATTAAATGTGACATTACTTCAAAAAATATTTAAGATGGGTTGGCATTATTTTAAGTCCTCAACCACCCTTCACATTGCTGGATTTCAGAAGAGCGGAGTGTTTTTAACTTTTTGGCTCCGTAAGTGTAGAGTTTTTATAGACATAAAAAGTACAGGTATGAGCTCAGATGAGAGACTCATTTGGCATTCACATTTCCCTTTGATTTCAAAGTAAGCCAAAGCTGCTCAGACCCTTAGAGGAGTGAGTTCTTGTGCTGTATTTCTGATACATCCTGGCTAATAGTTAATTGCTGTCACAGGGCTAAGTGGGGATGTGTTCCTCTCACTTGGGTGTAACTGCCCTCACCCCCCAAGGCTGTCTAGGTGTGAGTCAGTAGTTCCAGCTCACTTGGTCTCTCAGGCTTTTCCTGCAATGGATGATGGGTGCCATTTAGCAATTAGCAATAATAATAATAAAAAAAAATCACATTGAAATAATATCAGGAAGCAGAAGAGATGGTTTCTAGAGAGTCGGTTTTGCTGTACCATCAGATTGCTTTTCTCTCCCAAACACTTCTTCATTTGAATGGGCTAAAGCATGAATAAGTAAATAGTGGTCGTGGTCTGAGGTAGACTTGGCTGAAGGCGTTGATTTCAATCTCAGTAGCACAACGGTAACCTTGGCCTAATGCCACAAACTTTAAAGAAGTGCCCCATGTAATGGGGCAGAATATGGCCAAATACTTCATGACTGGTCTCGTGTGAGTTGCAAGGGGACTGATCTCCCAGTGCTGCAGTTTATTTTATGCTAAGCCAGTGTCTAAAAGGATCTGTTATCTCTCCTGAAAAAATCTGGGGAGTTTTGCCATGCTCGAAGAAGGTGCCTCAGCCCTTGAGCAGCTGATCCTGACCCTTTCGTGCCACCTGAGTGCTTCAGAAACTAGGTACTTTGGCTGCAGATATCCAGCAAGCAAAGCTTTCCCCGGTGAGGGGGAATTATTAACCAGCAGAGAAGTAGTGGAGGCATCTCCAGCCTCATAGGCAGGGCACACGGTGGAGCCTGCTTGGCCATCCCGGCCCTCCTGGGCTACAAGAGCCACTGCTCCACAGGGATGGTAACACAGTTCATGCACAGTTGACTTCACCATCACAGAATGCCTCCCATGGGCTTTTCTGTACTGACAGCATCCCCAGTCAGGAGTAAGGAAAAGTCAGAGACATTTTACTCCTCCACTCACACTGTCATTGATCTCACTGTTAGAGAGGAAGCATTTTGGGGCAAGAACTCCTGCTTTTCTGAATCATACAGCCCTGAGGACTGCTGTTACTTCTGAAAAATTATTTTTCCCCCCCCCTTCACTATATTTTCTGTATAGACTGTATTTCTGTGTCCCCAAATGGTTTCAATAGGGTCAGTTCTTCCATGAATAGTTTAAAACACGTGGTGTCCAAGTGTAAACCCAAGAGTTGAATTCCTGCTTCCCTGTTTGGAAATAATCTGTAAGACCTGTATAGGTGATCATCTGGGGAGATGTCATAGTTTCCATCATAGTAGTGGTTACTTTCAATGCCAAGATCACCTTTTTCTGCTGAAGTGACTTGTTCCTCTTCCCCTCATGTAGAAGATGAAGCCAATTTCTTGTGTTCTATGCAGGGCTAGAAGACTTGGTCGCTCTGCAGCTTCTCTGCTTTCTTCTCTTTCATCTACTCTCCAGAGGAGGCTGAGAAGCTGAGATACGTTTAAACCCACCACCTGGTACCATCCTCAAATCTTGCTGCATACCCTCTCTCTGACTCTGAATGCCAGTGTTGGCTTGGTGCAGGCTGAAGTGCTGATCCTGGTATTTCTTTGGAATCTGCTGAGGGGATTCTTATAGCATGTTGCTGGTTTTCATACCTTTTGGATCTGAGTGCATGGCAAGTGAAAACGAGGAAAGCTGTCCTCCTTGTAGTACCCTGATAGCACCCTCATGGCGCTATGTGTAAGCGCACTGTGTGCTTATGGATCTCACGTTAGCTCTCATGGTGCTGTGGGACAGAAATGGGTGGGAGTGAATTCCACCCTAGCAAGTCTGGGTGGGTCCTCAAAAGGGACCTCTCTCTGCCACTAGAAAGCTGCCATGTTTGTGAATTCAGCTTTACGCCGAAGCCCATGGTTCAGCCTCAAAGACAGAACAATGAATAGAATTGGCTTTACAAAATTCAGTGGTGTTGGTATATAAAGTCATTTGTGAACTATAAGTTGATGCATTTGTGATCTGAGAGGTGTTGTAGGCAGGGTTCAGTTGCGTAAACACATGTACTTGGTGCTACTTGCCACGGTCTGCAGTATCCTGCTTGGCCTCTGACCATGAGTCATATCTGCCAACTCCATTTTGGTATCTTGGACACTTGAGGGCACTTCAAAGAGTGCCAGGCAGGTATGTTCAGGTGAGACAAGGTGTGACTGACACCCTAGAACAAAAGGACACAAAGCTAAGGGGGCTCAGTGCTCCTCTGGATACCATCACAGCTGCTTGAAATAGATGAATTATCTTGGGATAACCTGTAGCTTCTGGAGACATCATATTGACTGAAGCCTTATGCTGCTCCCACTAGGGACTTGCACTCAAACAGCACATAAATGCAAAGCCTCACCCAAAGAAATCCGTCTTTCTCCTTGGGAAAAAATCCCTCCTTCTCCCTTCTCCACCCCTAAGCCCACCCCACTGTGCAGTACATGGAGCTCCCTGCAAGCACGAGCTGTGCACCAAGTCCAGGCAATAAGTGACTTGGTGGAAGGCACAATATTCACAGGCTCTCTGGAGGCTCATTGGCAAAATCTGGTTGTTAATTAATGTGTGATAAGACAGCACAATGTCTTCAAGGGTTTCTTGTAGCCTTCTCCTAGTGCTTGAGTTTAATATTCCTCCTTACAGCAGTCTCCATATATCTTCTGTAACACGGTGGAATCAGTGCCTCGGAGAATTTTTTTTATTCTAGCTGCCAGACTGCTATAGACCAATTAATCTACAAGTATGCACTTTTGGGGATGATATTCTCCAGTGACTCAGCAATGTAACAGATGGCAAAATATTTCATATTTATTTCCATTCCATTTCTATATTGGAAATGAACCCAGACATTTTATTTTTTTGACAGTCAGACAACATCTGTTGTGAACACTGTCAGCTGAATTACAACCTCTCTGGCAGGTAGTTGGGCAGACAGCATGAATTAATTTCAGCTATTCTGTATGTGGTTAAATGTCTTTACTACATTATTTTCATTGCAAGTGCTGGATTTATGGATGCTGACTAGCTTTACATTGTATCCCTGAGAGTTTAAGTTTAGTCATATAAAGATTTGATGCATTAAGGAAGATGCTGTGCATTAAGTTGCAATATCAGTGGATTTATTTGCACTCATTCCTTAGCCAAGACCAATTAAAAGAAGGGATATTTTGGAGGGGCCACGCCAGTGGCTTGGAGGCGATGTACTCCACTGCTGTGGAAGGAACTCAAGTGTGGGAGTGACTTTGAGGTTTTAGTCCCAGGAGCTGGTGTAACCCAGACATATCACAGTCTGAGATATCTGAGCCGAGCGAGAGGCTGCCAAGTGCTCTCTCTCCTGGTGCAAGCAGCATCCTAGACTTCTGGCAGTTCTCAAACAAAATTTTGCTGGGGGAAGCAGGTGTGGAAGCTGTGGCCTTCCATGGTGAGAGGATGAGGAGTCTAAGCACTGGAGGAAGCCTAATCTGGGGGAAGGGATTTGGTATTTTTCTGCTAATATAGCAGCTCCCTGAGCAGCAATTTCCTCTGGGCTTGTTGTCCTGTGTCTCGTATTCCTTAGCTCAGTGGAGTAATTCCTGCCCTCCTGAGCACTATCCACGCTGCCAGCCTCCCCTGCAACAGCGCAGTCAATTCTCCCTCTGATCCTATTGCCCTTCCACAGTACTTGAGGCTCCCTCATGTTTTTTTGCTGTTGGGCAAGACACTGTGCGTGATGATGCAGAGGCACGTATATATTCATTTTCTAGAGAGCACATGTCTGTGGACTGGCCAGCTGCTGCTAAACAGATTGAACAACAGCTGAGTTCTCCTTGTACTTCCATCAGACATTTCTGATTTTCAGCAAATATGTGTGAATGTCCTCTAAGATGTCTACTGTCTGCCAAATGCAATTAGGGTAAACTGATGGACAGATAGGACAGACGGGGTAAGGACAGTTGTGGAAAACTAGGCTAAGAATCACAGTAAACAAGTGAGTAATGAGGGAAATATTTGCAAGACATTAGTTTAATTACTTTGGTTCTGTGCTATCCTTTAACTGACTTTATTCAGCTTTGTCTGCCTTTGTCACAGGAGTTAAATGTTCTTGTCTTTTTATTTGGTACTTAACATATTTTGCTCACAGCATAAGTATGAAGTCATACAAGTTACCATCCACTCAACCATATGCACATGTGTGTGTATTTATACATATGTGCACGGACAGAGAGACAAAGGTATCCAAAACCCAAGGGGGATCACTGCTGTTAGTTATTAAAAACTTGAAGTTTTTTAAAAGTTTAAAGTTTTTTAAGAGGACTGCTCTGTCAAACTGGGTAAAAGCTGAGTGTACAAGCAGACAGAGTAGAAAACGCAGGCTTAAGTGATGGGTTAAAGCAAAGGTGTATGCCTGTCTGTGGGTACCACTCTGGATGTCTGGCAAGTGACGGGCTGTATGTGGAAGTCGCATGGCAAGTCGCTGAGCCTCAGGTGAGGCTTGGTGAGTGTTCCTGTCCATTCACGTACCATGGAACAAGCAGAAGATAACATAGGCCACTTGCATTTGCCAGGAGCTGAGCCTACTCAGAGATGACTCATCGGTCAGAGGCTCTGGGTGTCCTGCCTTACTTGTGCTCTACCTGGGAGCTCTTGCCAAAGCTTGAAGGAACTTTATGTTCTGCATTACTCACTTATGTTAAAATGAAAATCTAGGCAACCCTTTCTTTAAGTCTCTCAGGAGGATTGCAGTTTGCTACACAGTCGTTGCATAAAGGACCAGGCAGATAAAGACCTCTGTATGTATTCAAGGCCTTCATCACAAAACCATTCATGTTATTTTCCAGTTGCTCTAGTGTTTTAAACAAGCCCCTACACTTCAATAGACCACAGAAATTACCATTTTTTTTTTTAGAAAAAAAAAGATATCTGTTTGGTTCCTGTCCTCGTCAAAAGAAGGATTTCTAGTTGATGAACAGGAATTTCTTCAATTCTGGATGGAAACTGTGAATAAATATTTAAACACATACAATAAGGCACTGCCATCAAGTACCCAACTAAGCTCCTAGAGAGTTAAGGTTTCTTAAATATGGGGGAAAAATTCACTTGGAAGCCTCCCCTTTTTCTTTTCTTCTTTTTTTTTTTCTTTTTATCAGAGGATGCTGCAGTTGGGTTGGAGTTTTATGAGTCTAATGAATCTCATTCCAGTCTGGTGTCCACAATATGGCAAATTTCTTCCTTTAATCAAGCAAGCTTTAGTAATTAGCAAGGTGTTGTGTGGAAAGTATTTCAGACACAAGGGAGAATTTTTGGTCTTAGATTTTATTCTAAACAAGCTGTATAACAGCCATTGACTGTTGGTAGTTACAGTTCTTTATAGATACTTCTTTTTGCTGTTGTATTATTAGGCTATGAAGGTTAACCAAGAAACCTATTAACCAAGAAACACAGTACTGTTTAAATTTTGCAAAACAAGGAAGCCTGATCAAGTTCAGAAATCTTTATGGCCCCTCAACACCTGCTGAAACAATCTGAGGATGAATCTCTTGCTGATCTAAAATCACCTGGGGCAAAATTTTCCTTCAAAGCTAACCCACATATCTTAGAGTGCAAAACCACATCATGTCTTTATTAAATTCATCATTTCTTTTCTGAAACCTTTGGGGAGCTGGGCAGTACCCTTAAGATAATGAAAGCACAAAAATTAACCTTCATGACACCTTTGTCAATCTCATCACAGTGGTAAGGCACAAAGTCCCAAACTCGTTATGGGGACTATGAGGTGGCTGCTAAATGGACTCAATCCCATATACACTGTGTTTACAGGTGCATAATTGTAATAGGACTTTTACTTTTTCCATGTGTCTAGTAAAAAGATGGAAAATAAAATAATTTAATATGAAAAGCCAGTTATAAGGCTGTTCCACCTCCTCTGGAAACAGGGCTGGGAAAACTATTAGGAGCCAGGAGTATTTGGTAGCTGGAAAGAATGGGGGTGCAGTTAATACAACGACCCTACGAGGTTTAAAGAGAAATATCTGCGTGGAAAAGCTGCAGAGCATGAAATCCAAACTGCATCAGTCATGTAGTCTGTTTAAACCAGTATCTTGTCTTCCACAGGAAATCAGTAGAGCTGGAGGACTTAGCACTACCTAGGTAGTGTCAACAAAAGTAGCAAAGAAAAATAATGTGGATCAAGGGGTGACACGTTTAGATCTTGTAGCTAGGGTTTAGGGAGTTGCTGCAGACAAGTATGTCCTTTTAATTACCCCTCTCACATCCCTTAGATAAAAACAAAGCAGACGAGTAATCTCAAGAGGAATATAGTTCTCTTCAAATGTGAAAGATATTAAGCAAACATTCTTCTGCCTGTTGAGACTGTCAAAGATCTTCTCACTGTAAAGTTTGCTTACCATCTCCTGTTTCTGTCCTTATGTGAAGAAAGCAAAGGCAAACAGAAACTTGGAAGTCACGTAGGAAAGAGTTTCTTTTGTTTGTGGATCTTTCTGACCGAGGGAAGCTTTCTGGGCCAGCAAGAACATGAACCATTTCCTTGGTTAGTCTTGACCTTGGTTGTGCCTTTCCCAGACCACTCGTAAGAAGATAATGATTTTGTTATACTGGAACATGGCTGAAATACAGTGATTTTACCATCCTGCTGAGCGGAACAGTCTTGCCTGTTACTGCCTGACCAACTCACATTGCCATCGCCCTGCCTTGTACTCCTTCTGTAAGCAATTACAGGAGTACAAAGCGGATGCAAAGCTCTGAATCTTCACACCTCCCTGTGTGAGAGTGAAGTGAACTCAAGGTGTAAAGCAAAGGGCCCCTCCATAGGCTTCAGCTGACTTTGCAGTTCAGTTAGAGGAAGAAATGGGATATGTGCTGCCTGGCTGACAGGGTGGAAATAGCCCTGACCTTGCCAACACTTGTACCTGGGCCAGCCTGTCTGCATGTGAACTGTCCTTTAGAAATCACTGAGACCTTTTATTTGTTCAGAGCAAATATGTGTTTGAAGGACTGAGCCAAAACAGCAACCTCAGGTGTTAGTCACGTAGCACGGTACAAGATGTATCATGGGAAGATGCAGCTATGGTTTTTGCTAGCATGCACAGCGAGAGGCACATCTCAAAAGACAGAGCAAGACAAAACTGAGGGCTTCTGGAGGAATTTTTAAGAAGACTGATCGTGCCTCATCCTGCATGCTTGCCTTGCCCATCTCCCTGTGTCATGGAGATCGGGCAGGTGGCAAAGAAGAGATGTAGGGTGAGAGCAAACTTCAGAACTGACCCACAGCTGAGTGGGGCTTCATGCAGACCTGCCATCCTGGTTGCTGCAGTCATCTTCCCCGAGAAACAGGAGAAGCCAGGCTGTAGCTCTGTCTTCTTGCTTCGTCTGGGAGAGCGGGGCAGGCGTGCGAACAGGCAGCAGCTGTCCTGCTGTACTCCACCCAGATCTTCTGAGAGCTGTCTGACACTGACTGCTCTCCCATGGGACCGGTAACAGCGCTGTGCTCAACACGCACAATGTGGCTGGCATGGGTCTGTAAGAGCCAAGCTCTGTAGGGGCCACGGTCCCTGAGGCCCCTTATTTACCTCTTGCTCACCTCCAGCGTAATGATGTCTCTGCAACACAGGCAGAGAGCGCAGTCTGAAGCGTGGGGGGACAAATGTCAGAGCTAACGACCTATAAAAATCGAGCTTCTTGCATTAAGCAAAGAAACATCCAACAAGCGTGCTTTAAATTGCACAGAATTCACATTGCAGGGTGTTGTCTGCCTCAGGTTTCAGAAAAACATATTTATTGAAGTAATTTTAATATTTTACATATTGAAACAAGCACCGTGCATCCTTCAAAATCCTGTTTCTGTGCCTGAGCTACTATTTCTGGGATATTTGGGGTTAAAGCTGCTGTGCGAATGTTTAAAAGTCAGTATGTGCAGATTGGAATTAGAAATATAAGAAACGTGGAGGTGCTTAGAATGTCCCTTTCATTTCCACCCTAAATGTTCAGGTATTGTTTAACTATAATTATTTCACCTCTGTTATTGCACCTAATCACAGGGAATCAGGCTGCAGACAAACTTAAAGTTTTTTTTAAAGACTATATTTGCATTTATTCTGGTTTTTTTCACCACAGTTCGAGATGTCCTTCTGTTAGAAGGTGGTGTAAGATTCCCTTTATGATGTTCTGGTGCATTGTTGTGAAAGGAATTATCATGTTGCAAATTCAATAACCTGCCTTCAGGATCAGTTAGCAAGAAATTATAGGCCATAAAGGAACAAAACCTTGTTAAACTTAATATCCTTGGTAACAAAGCAGGAAGGGTAAGAGGAGTTCTAAAAATTTCAGAGGTTTTGTTTTGATCAGCTTTGAAAATTTTGATCTAATTTGAAATGTGACTTGCTGATGATTATCTTGCTTTCTGTAACACAGAAAGTTTGTTCATAAGGTAAAAACCCACTGTGTGCCAAGATTCAGGTTGGAGAATGTTTTTATGGCTATCTAATAAACTCTGAAAATAGGGGTTTATAATGGAAATGCTGACTGACTCCTTACTCTAACAAGACTGGCGGATGCCGCTGTAATGTACTGTGTAATTTATGGGAGTCACCTGTTAAGCCATCTGGGACAGAAAGTTTCCCAACTTCTAAAATTTTGGTAACTTGATTAACCTTATGAACTTCATTTTACAATGATGCCAAATGCAGCTTATGCCAGCCCATTGTATTCTTGGGCCATCATTTCATATTTATCCAAGAAAGTTAAAAAGAACCTTTTTAATTAGCCAGAAATGAGTAGTGGTGGAGGTTAAAAGGGTGATGCTGGTGCTTTGATTTATTGTTTATAGGTGTCATATGGAGTGAGACCTGGGGTAAAATAAAAGTTTCTGGTGTTACTCTTCAGCTAGGGAAAGTGTTTTTTTTTAAAAGGGACTTGGGACTTTTAAAAATTGGCTACACTATATTAGTCCATTGGGACTTCCACAGACTGGAATAGTGAACATAAAGGGACATTAATGGAGAAAGAAGGATGATGGATGATAGTGGGGTGTCATTTATAGGCATCAGCTAGAAAAGCTCTACCTGTGAGTTTATGGGAATAGCAATGTCTCTTGCAGTAGTAAACACTTTAATTTTCCTTGGAAGCCAGTGAGCAATGAGAAGCAACTGTAGTTCATCTCTGGTTTATTTTAATTTTTTCTCCAAGTGCTTTTTCTCATCTATAGTAATTTTCCCAGGTTCTTTATTCAGTTTCATAGTACTTCTGAGTGAACAGGTGGTTGTGAGCAGTATTTTTGGTTCAGCAGTGGGGATTCTTCATGTGATTCAGCATGGAGGATTGCGGATACTTTGCTAAAAGAGACATCCGTTTTTGCAGATGATGTGAAGCTAAACACTGAACTTCAGGTGATCATTAAAGAGATTTTGCATGGGAATCAGAGCAGTATCAGCCTTTTCCCCACATTGTACTTGGAGTACGTAGCATTTTGCACTTCTGTTGAAGTGTCTATGAATGTAACTTGACATTTTCACCCCAGCTGTTGCATGGTGTTGCTCAATACTCTTAAACAGATGCTAACATCCAGTGAACATCCAGCTAGCAGTAGTCTTCAGACAGCTCTACAGACAAGCTCTGGCCTTGTAGTAGAGCCAGAAGTTTCTGGGCAGCCAGTCGGAGACTGTGGAGCCGACTCCTATGGGAATAATGAGCATCCCAAGCCTCAGTGCTTTCCACACCATATGTAAGAGGCATGTCGCCCAGCTTTGTCCTCCCTGAGTACATGTAGAGCAGCTGAAACGTTTATGAAAAATAAATCTGAATGAGAATCCCAGCAAAAGGAAAACCTCATAGTGCACAGTCAGCTCTCCACCCTCAGGAAGCAGGTGAAGAAGTGACTGAAACATCCAAAACAGATAGCGATCCCATTGCTTAACGTGCTGCTGGCAAGTGCTCAAGAATTATGGTAATAGGGGTGCAATGACATTATACATACATTGGAACAGACTCATATTCCCTGGTGCCTTCTCTTCATTTTAATATTTAAATTCTTATGTATCTTTCAGAATGCTGGACACCGTATCAAGGTAAAATAACACAGCATTTGTTTGTCTACTGCTTGAAGATATGTGAGTCATAGTGGACACACAGCTGAGGATTAGCTTTCAGTACGATATTATGAAAAAAGAAATTGGTGCATATTAAATCAGTATAAGGACATGATTTCCCATCTCCATATATTATCTATAGGGCTGGAACTTGCACTTTTGTACTGGAATACAAGAGTGTAGAGATGAGCCATTAACATGTGAAGGTGTAAACAAGCTTGATCTAAATACTTATTATTTAATGAATGTCTAAGATCTTTCACTCAGTGAAAATGAGTAGTAGTAAAGGACTCTAACCTCAAGAATAAAGGCAGAGCAAAACCCTGGATGCAGTTTAGCACCAAACAGATACAGAAGAGAAATGAGACAAATATTTAAGTGATGATAGAAAAATAGTTGAGCTACCAAGGGAAACAATGAGTTCTGCATCTCCTGAGAACTTCATACCAAGACTTTTTGGAGAATGTGTATAAGCCAAAAAAATTGTGGAGCTCAAGACAAAAGTAGGTGAATGGAATTACATGGTCTGTGTTATACTTCTGGTCTTTAGGAACAGGAGTAGAAAGGAAGATGAGTTTAAAAGGGAGTTAACAGCCTGCTGTAGGGCAGAGAGAGCACAGACTGCAACCGATGGCGATCATAACCATTTTTTTCTTATTTTTAGCTCTATCTTTTCAGTGAGTGCATTCAAGGATGGCAAGAGACTATGTACCATTACGTAACTATATGAGTGAAAAGACTTTTCCTCAGAAGTACTTAGGACACTAAGCAGATGGCAGCAACCTAATCCAGTCCAAAGAAGGAAGAAGTGAAATCATTCAGTCAGTTACATTCATTGGGGAAACTCTCTGTGATTCTCTCAGATCTAATGGAAAAAGAAAATAAAACTTTACAGAAACTGCCACCTATGTATAATTTTGTTACAACAGAGCAGTCAGTTCTCTCTCGTTTTCTTAAACTGACAGTATTGAAAAAAATTGTTTTTTTGCTTTTGATTACCTTTTAAAGCATCCTTAGCAGTTTCATGTAGTTGTTCATTATTAATTGAACTGATACCGACACAGAAACACTCAGTGGGATCAGATGAATTGCAAACGCTGTCTACTTGCTTTGCAGTTGTGTTTTTTCCATTGGAGTCAGCACAAACTGTGGTTGAGTGCTTGCATTTCCTCACAAAGGAAGACTTGTAAATGCACTGCACCAAAGCTTTCTCAGCATAACGTCATGGAAAATAGTGGGATAGAGGAAAGCAGTGGTGCAGGACTAATTCAGTCCGTAAGGTAGTCCAGGTGATGGTCAGGTCCTTCATGCTGTTTTGGCCAGGTTTAGAGCTACAGTAAGTCTATGATAGTGGGTGACCACCTTCCGAAAAATATCTTTTCCTCTTCTTCTTTCTAAAATGTGACCTCAGTTTTGTTGTCTCAGAAGATGTATTTTTCATTTCTAGCCAAAGAACCTTCCACAATACCTCTAACAGTTTTAAATGCACCCAAAATGCCCACCTTTAAGCTACTAGGGAAATTGTGGACAAACGTGTTTGCTGAGCTGTATTACACATCTGTTATCCCCACTGCTGTTCCCAGCGACACATGCTCCCACTGATGAGATACCTGGATGCAAAGCAGAATATGTAATAGGAGTACGGTTACTGCTAATAGTTTGCTCTGTGAAAATGGTTTTGCCCTTAAAATTAATAATGTTTTAATTTTCAGACTTCAGGTAATGGTAAGGCACAGTTTCAAATTCAATTAACTTTCCAGGGCATACGTAGTTACTGTCAGGGCACAGGTATGGCAGGGCAGGACCTCACAGCCAGGACCCATCCCACCACCCCAGCCAGGAGCAGAGCAGTTGATGGGCAGCTGGGGGCAGCCCCAGGCATTCGGGTGAGGAGCATGCGGGGAGGTCCCAGGAGAAGTGATTATTGCCCTCAGGGCCCTGTCAGTTATTGCACATCCACAAAGGCTTTCTGTGCATGGGTTTGTGCCTGTGTGTAGAGGTGCACTGACCACATTGCACCTACCACTTGGTCCTGATGTGCAGCTTCGATCACCTCCTCATCTGCTCACCTCCTGCCCAGCTCCATCCCACTGATGGATATCCCCACCAGAAGCACAGGTCCCTGCAGGTCGCAAACGCTGAGTCAGCTGCTCTGCAGCGATACCCATACCAATCATCTGTTTTAACTTTAAAAAGAGTGGGTTTCAGCATGGTGATCCTTGCGAGGAAGCCCTGAATTGGAATTGTTGTGAATTTGGAGTTGCCTTCTAAATCTTAGTCCTTCAGCTCTGGAATGCGACAGTCTCCAAGTCCCGCTGCCGAGGCTTCCTTCTTTTCTGGGTATCTGATAACAAAATGGGATAAAAAATATTTTTGCTGAAAGACATTGAAAAATGGAAGTAAGTGGCTATTATTTTCAGCTTTGAATGAGCAGAAAATAGCAGATCAAACTTTGCCTGCAAAGAGCACTGGGAAATAGTAATATAGATGGAAGCAACCTTCTCTCTGAGACCCTAAAGTCTGGATCAATAGAAATACAGTTGTGTTTGTAGCCTTATTCTAATAATGTAGCATGCAAACTGAGCATACATAAGTATAAAGCAGAGTATGTTATCTTCAATTTTTCACACTACCACACAGAAAAACAACTTTTAAAAAAATATACAGAATATAACTTCAAGAATGTTTTCTTACAAGTTTCATTGTCTTTTTCTTTGTAAATTAATTAAAAGCTAAGAAGGTACAGCTATTAAAAATTACTGAACAGTTTTTGCAAAAAATATGTTTTTCACAATGCAATACTTTTCTCCCTGTTCCTCACTGAGGATAACTTAGATTTCTTTATTGTGCCAGATAAAAATATTGAACTAATAGGAGGCAATTTAGTATGACTTCAGATTTTCAGAAATGAATTAATTTACAAATCAGATTCAATCACACCTCTGTTTATAATAATAAATTCCAGATTTGCATGCCACTAAAGCTATGTTCTGCCAAAATCACAGACTTCAGGAGGTAATTATAATATATTGTGTATACAATATGTGATTTAAAAATTTCCCTTCTGTACCATATAAGCAATGCCCAGAGAAGGTGTGGGGTTTTGGTGGAACTGGTTGAATAATATTATTTAAAAAAAAGGATTAGATCGTAGGTTTTGGCTCAGTCCCGCAGAAGGACTGTTGTATAAACTACACTGCATCCCAGAAGTAATGCTGGGAACATGGGACTCAAAGTATCTCAGAAACATGTGACTCAGTGTACTTCTGCACTGCAGAGCTCGTTGATCAGCACCTGCTGTGACCTTTCTGAAGTATGCCAGAGCACACATGCATGCTGTGGTATTGCATCCAGTCCGTAAACTTGTGTGTTTTCAGGGACATGTCCTATGACCCATGGTGCTAATGCCCTTCAAATTGTATCCCAGCCTAGCAAATGATGTGTCCTTGCTGTGCCATGGTCTCTACTTCCTGTTGGCATCTTGGGCACAATCAGCTGTATGTACCATTAAATCCACTTTTCCTGTTGTGCGTCCTTGGGGAATAGAGTTTGCCTTACTTTTTATTCCCCCGAGAAACTCGGGGAGATGCCACAGTGGCTTGGCCTTGGATGTCCCCTGTGCAGTGGCCAAGAGGCAGGCAGGGAGTGGATGGCGACCAGAGGGGCAGGAACGGGCGGGCTGGAGAACAGCCTCATGTCCCAGCAGCGAGGGGAGGTGAGGGTCTGCCCCCATCCCACCTGTCTTTGGGTGGTGTCTTCATTTAGCCTTCATTTAGCCTTGCCTCTCTAACCTGATGTATCTAGAGCGTGGTTTGCTCCCTCCTAAAATACATGTCTAATGTCAATGAGATTAATTTCCTTCTGGAGATGGTCGCCTCCTTCCACTGTCCAAGCCCAGACAAGCAGCTGGGACCAAGCAACCAAATCACCGGCTTAAATTCAGAGAAATTGGTTTCCACCTGCTGAAACTAGTGCAAACCTTTGGAAGGGCCGACGTGCCCAGGGATGGAGATATCCTTGCTGTTAAAAATGTGTTGTTTATTTTAGTCTCCAGTTTTCTCCTTTTGGCTTGCGTTCAGTAGGTTCTGCTATGCCAGTGCCAAATTAAAATCCTCATTCATGAAAGAATTTTTTTTCCTGGGTGGGCTCTGCAGTGCTGTCAAGGCTGAACTTCTTGACTGTCCTCATCCTCCAAGTGCTCTCAAGAGCTTCCTGAGGGGCTTTTTCTGCAATGCCTGTGGGATGCCCCAGGGCAGCCCAAACCATCCCTGATACCCTTCCAATGGCTGAGAGTCTCCCAGCAGAGAGGACCTGCACAGAGCCAGCCCAAGCCCAGCAGTACCCAGATGTCCACTGCCAGGTTGGGATAACCTTGTGCTCATCTTCTGCAGTTTCTCTATTACTTTAAAGGATGACTGTCTTCAGATGTTTCAGCCAATGTGTAAATTGCCAGTTAATTCCGTCCTAGAGATTAGGAAATACTGCCAACAGCTAGGTTTTCATGTCAGTCTCCGTACCATCTACATATTACCACTATAAAGTACGATTTTCAAGAATTGTTTTTCTCAAATTTGGAAAAGTGTTTATCAAACATTTCAGCATTTTCTGTGTCACTTTTTTCAATTAAAAGAAAATCCACAGGAAAAGATGTAGAATTTCCTGTTAAGAAAATCAGAATAAAATATTTGTTTTCAGGCCTCATTAATCACTACAGTTCCAGTGCCCCTGGGGATCTGTGGTTTCATCCTCCCCAGTGGTCCACACTCCTGAACCAATTGTATCTCCTGTAAAGAGCAGAGGTCAGTCTGTGTCTTGGCTGTGTTATTTTGCACTCTACTATTACCGGAGACACTGCTTGCAGATTTTGTGTTGAGACCTGAGTTTGCCCTGTCAATTTTCTTTGCTTTGTAACGAGCATTTTAGCAAATTAAATTCTCATTGCCAGCAACTTCTTTCTGTTCTATTTGTTGCTTTCCCTGCCCCTTCCTAATCAGCCTGTTGTTTTTCATGGTTGAGTAAGTATAAATAATTAACACACTAAAAAAATCAGAAATCTCCTATTGAATGTTATTGAGGCTGAAAAGGAGGCTGCATCAATCAAATTGGTTTTTGCAATTATTTTCTCAGTTCCACTCTGTGGAACTTTCTAACAGAGTTGAGAAACATGGATAAGGCTAGCCACAGCTTTTTTGGGAAAAAATATCTCCCCATCTCCCTCAGATTTTTCCTTGAAGGTCTATTTATTCAGTGCTGAGCTTTGCCAGACCACTTGATGCTTCTATTCTAACACACAAAAGAAGTTATAGTATATTAAATGATTCAGAGATACATTTTGAAGTAATTAAATGCAGAGCAGTGATGCAGAAAATTAGTCAAAATTAGTGTAAAATTATGATAACCGCTGTGCTGAGTCTTGAGTGTGGCAGAAGCTGTAATGCTAGTGGAAAAAAATGGAAGGATTATGTTTTAAGTCACAGTTCTGGAAGTCAAAAGAACAGTGTTCAGTCCTAGCTCTGTGTGACCTCGAGCAACTTACCTAACTTCAGTTCCTCATCTGCAAATGGGAGTAGTTGCTGTCTGCTACAAAAGAGGAAATGTATCAATTTTTATAAATTACTTCTAGATGCTGTGATATAAAATGCCCTGACACCAGGGTCAGCAGGGTTTTCTTTCATAGAAAAGCACTAGGAGAAAAAGAGTATTTATGTAGTTTATTTACATTGGAAAGCATCCTAGGGGATGTTTTCAACGGTAAAGTCAGATGCTCCTTAGCTTTTGGCAGAACTTCACCATCCTTGGTTCCTTCCTCATCCAGAGTGTTCCTGTTTGTTCTGTGTTTCATATGAAGAAGTGTCACTCCTTCCTCCTCTCCATACCCCTTCCTGTGCTTGGGGCGTAATGCTGAGCAGGATGTAGAACAAAACTTTTGTCATGGATCAGAGCTTAAGACACAGCCTTGGCTGAGGATGCTGGTGGAGCAGAACTTGTGAGACAATGTCGTCTGTGAACTGTCCTCTTAGACATGCCCCACAACTTGCCTGCTCCCCCTCTGCACCACTGGCCTGGGAGATGCCTCAATGAAGGGGATGGAGCTGGGAGAGCACCTTACAGGAGTGCAACAGAGAAAAGGGATGGAAACTGTTTTGTGTCAAAACTGCGTTCTTGGTGTGCATGATGGTGTGCATCCAGAGCAGGCACACACTAAGGGTCAGAAGTTTGGATACAGACAGGAGCCAGCGCTGGGCTGGTCCTTAGAGGAACCCCAGGAGGGCAGTGTAGATATCCATATATATATATATATGTCCATACTATCTCTGGACTTGTCCTTTCTGTGAAACACAACCACACTCCACGATGACCAGGTTACTCTGATGCTACGGCCATTGTCTGCAAGGCTGCGCACCTCTGTTTCCCTGGGCTTTTCCTATTCTCTGCTGTTTCTTACCTGATGCATTGGCTGTGAGCTCCTTGGAGGAAGGACTGCTGTTTAGTTCTGTGTCTGTGCAATGCCTACTGCGTCGAGGCTCTGGCCCCTGCTGGTTTTTAGATCATTATTGTAATGCAGGTGAAAATTACACGTGTCACTTCAAGCCTGTTTCCACCAAAGCTGGTGAGCCCTTGCATTTCTCCCCCTAAAGTAGGGGGCTCTGAATGATACAGGTTTAGAAAGAATCTGTTGGTGTCTGATGGAAAAGACAGAGTAGGTCATACTTCATTTGCATGTTGTTACCAACTATAAATATTTCAATTATTTTTGTTAACATTTGTTTAAGTTTACGAATTAAAAAACCAATTTTTGAGGGGTTAGTGACAAAGGAGTTAAATTAGGTGTGTCCTAGGGGAAAGACAAATTCCAGTCTTGTGTGTTTAGGTTAGGCTCTGGACATAGCACAAAGAGGACAGCAAGTAAGACTCCAAATAAGCTAATGCTATAGATGCCTTGTTTCTGGGACAAAAACTTGGGCAGTCTTTGTTTCTGCCAGATCTAAGAAGCATATTCTTCTGAGATTTGGTAGGAGCTAACAACAACAGAAACAACTCTGACAGCCTGGCTTGGCTGTAGAATTGCAGAGGAGCCAGGTTAGGTGTTTGCTGCAGCCCCTTCAGGGTATGTTGGTCACTGGGGCAAGAGGCACACCAGAAAAGCAGGAAAAGCTGTGGTGAGGAGAACAAGGTGGTGGTGATGTGTCACCTGCAGATGACCAATTTTTGGATAGTCCAGGCCAAACCAAGCTTATTCCTACTTTGAGCAAGGTATTAGTCAGAAAGTGATGATGAATTGATGGATGAATCCTTACTGAGATGGGGGGCTTGTGAGCAGATGCACTTTTCTTCCTTTTCTCTAGGCATATACTCATCTTGATTTATCCTTTCACCATCAATAATGTTTTCTATTCCAGTCCAGTGAAGAGTGTTTGGGAAATGCATGAGGTAACCAGGATCAACTTGATTTTGTTTTGTTTCCCAGAGCAGAAGTATCATTAGGTGGTTTAGTCACTGTTGTTATGGGGGACCTCAACCACTTGCGTTGTCAAGGCCACCTGGTCATGAGATTGGATGCAGTTTTGGACCCCTTTGTCCAACGAGTCCCTCCTTCTGCATCCAACAAGCCCTCTGTGTGTGGGGCACGTGCTGGAGCCTGCCAGACAGCCCCACACCAGCACTCATGGCACTGCTTGGCACTGTGGCAAAGCAGAGTGAGAAGGAGGTGGCCAGGCAGTGCAGGGTGGGCAAGAAGGCAAAGAAAGAGCCAGTGAAAGAGAAACAGGGAAAGAAGAAATGCAATGGGCTGAAAGGACAATGAAAACAGGAATGGGAGAAGAGACCATAAATACTCAAAAAGCTGCAGAATTATATTTAACAATTAAAATAGCATGAAGCTATTCTGACGAGAGTGGGAAGAAGCACTTAGAAGAATTAAATAAAGGAAGGCTAGAAAGAAAGATCGCAAGATGGAAGAAGGCAGAAGAAAGTCCAGTTAAGTTAAAGCCAAAGACAGTGAAGAAAGAAGGCATGGTGGGTATGAGAAGGAAGAAACTCGAATAGTTGGCCATGGGTAAAGGAGGAGGAGCACACACTGAAAGCCCATGAGTGACCAGAGCAGGGTGGCTCGATGGGCTGCTGGTGGGGAGGGCAAGAAGGTATGACAGTGGGGGCTCTGCGCCAGGATTGTCTTCTGCAGGCCCCTGCACCGGCAAAATTCAATGGGAGCCTGATTTCACCCGTCAGTGAGGGGACTTGAGATTTAGCTCTTTAAGTCATAACATGCTGATGTTACACAGCTGTCAAACTGTGCAATTTGCATTTATATAACCCCTGTTATTCCAATCTGGACTAAGAAAAGACTGCACTGTGCCAAAACCTTTCCTACTTGAAACATGATGAAATATTACCTCACTAACACTGCGTGTACTATGAGCAACTTTAATTAATTAGTTGAGAGCCCAAAGGTTAAGCACACATGGATTACGCAGTGTGATTTTTTGGGGGGCATGCATAGAAAATAGTCAGTCTAGGGTTTCCAATGGGAACATTTCCTCCTCCCTGCCTCAAGTTGCTCTTCGCCACTTCTTTGAAGCTACGTTGAGATGTGTCTACCCAAGTACAAACGTAACACATATGCTGCATATGCTCAGTAAAACCCTGTCTAGAAATCACCATGTGATTGGGGGCTGACACAGAATCCTCGATGCAGGAAGGCACGAGAGCTCAGTGATGCACACCATGAAGTGATGCAGCCATGGCTGCATGGCCCCTTCCAGGGCTCCGTCTTCCTTATTATTTATTTATTTCCATGCAATTTTCTGTTTATATTCCTGCAGTGACCTGCTGCAAAGACCCTGTTAAAGCATTTGGGAGTCTGTGTTGCTGCACATTGTACCAGCTTGTAGAGAAAATATAGTGTCCAAAGTATCTGCCCCAGAAAGCTTACAGTTCACATGATTTATTTGGCAGAAAGGAATAATTTATTTAGTCCTTTCTGGTTCCTTGCTCCCTGCTACCCACTTGTGAAATGTTTATGTGAGCTCATCTCTACTAGCTAGTACTTCTTTAGTTGAATTATTTGAACTTTGAAAACAAATCTTTTCTTTCACTAATGGATATCCAGTAGTGTTTCTCACATGTTTCTCCTTAACTATTTCTCTTTGTAAGAGGGTCTGAGGCATTCCCACTGGGAAATCTTTGTGATCTGTTAGAAGAGAACGTGCTGGCCCATTTTCACCTAAAATCGCCATGAATTGAGCATGTGGCCAGGGGGGACCTGGGAGCTTTAAGCCACATCTCTCACCTCTCAGCTGATCCTCACAGCAACAAGCCTGAGAGTTTTCCAGGAGAAAGAAAATTGGGGCATAAGTTCCCTCAGCTAGCTGAGGTAAGTGAACCTGACTGCCACATACCAGGTGGGCTTTGGTCTGCCAAGTGAAGGGAAAAGGCTCATACCTCTCTATCAGCCTTTTGTGAGTGCTTCACCATGTGTTGTCTATATCCTTATTTAAGTAAATTATTTCTAGTTGCTGAGTGCTGCTGTCTCTCGCTCATGTACAAAATGCATATTTCGCTAAACATGCAACTACTAAAGTCATGTGTTAAAGGGGGGCACCAGCACAAGCAGAACCAAGACCCTTATTTTCACCATGGGTTTTTTTGTACCTGAAATGCTCTTTTCCCCCATACATAATGTATGTAAGGTGCCTTGAGCAGGATACGAGTCCACTCCATTTCTCTACAGGAGCTCTAGGTTGCATTATTTCCACCTCTGTGAGCATAAAGTCAGACAGGTCCCAGGAGTCAAAGCCAACATCTCAAGTACCACCTGAAAACTGCTGGTTACCTGCTCTTGGAAAGAGGATGACTCCATCATTGTGTGCTGTCATGATCCCCATCAATCCGCAGCTCAATGGCACGATGCTTCCCAAAAGGCTGACATCTCGCCCTGAAGGAAGCCATGCGCAGATCAAAGTAAGGACTTGTGAAGAAGCAGCTTGCTAAATGGGGCTGAGGAAGCTCATGTGGATGGAAATGGACTTTCACCTTCTCTAACAGGGAGCCCAGCACAGCTGAGGTCACTTTATGTGTGATTAATTTTGCTCCCTTGTATTATGATGGAGTGTGCTTTCTCTGCGCTAGTCCTTTTGGTCTGTTTGATTTCCCATTAATTTTGAAGGCCCCTTTGTAGGCTTGAAGTAAATTGTGCCCTTCAGTGTTTGCTGAATTGGGGATACTTGGCACCTTTTAGGTCTGAGCCTTAGCATGAAGCTGAAACAGATGCTAAATGGTAAAATGCAGACATTGTCTCAGTCCTTCTGATTTTTGCATTATCATGATGTCTGCGTGTTTCTCTAAAACAGTCATAAGCAAGGGGGTGCATTTGTCATTCTACTTATTTTCTGCTTTTCAACGTAGGAAATTGTGTCTCGGAAGTAAGCTTCCCACAGAAGATTGCATTTGATGGATTTACTCCAGCAATTTAGCCAAGATAAATTTTGAAAGTGAAGTCATAATTTACATATGAAATTTCAGGTACAGGACCCTTTGTCAAAGCTTCATTGCCATTTAAAAGTTAAGTGAAGGTTTGTGCTTGTATAATTTAGCTTTGATGATTGACTTAAAGGTATTTCTCTTTCTGGCTATTTTGGGTTGAGCACTGAGAAAAATGAGACAGAATGTCTTACTGTGATGTATAAGTTTATTTAAAAAGAAAAAAAGCCTTTAGGACTAAACCCAAAACCAACAACAAGACACGTGAGATAAATTTGGAGGGAGATTTTTGTCCCATCATCCTGGCAGAGTGCATCATTCCACGTATGGGATAAACTGGTTGAACAGCCTGCAAGTCCTGCAGTTTTCCTGAGAGACAGAGGAAAAATATATACAAAGCGATTCACTGCTAGGAGGATTGGCGCCAGAAAGCCCTTAGAGGTTTTACCTGTGAGAGGAGCTTCACATGAAGGGGGATGAAGCTATGGTGCAGCAGCACATGTGGTTTGCTTGAATGACCTTGGTACAGCTGCCCGCTGTCCTCCAGACCTCTTCAGCAAGGCAGGGTGCAGAGATGTGAGGAGGTCACTGTAAGGCAAGTGATGGTGCATCCCCTGATGTCTGCAGCTCTCATGCTCTCAGCCCACCACAGGAGCAAGGCATCGAGGGCAGCGTAGCTTCTGTAGAGCCACCGGTTTTCCACGGGCCAGTGTAGCAGTCTGCCTGCTCAGCACATTGGCTACTGTCAATCCCTTTCCAAGGGACTCAACTGCCTTATAATATTTTTGAGATCTGTAGACCCTCAGGTCAAGCTCAAAATGGGTGGAAGAGTTGTGGCACCTAGATGGATGCTGGAATACAATCCTCAGCCAAGTTAGGTGTCTAACTATGCTTTTTCTTTCCTGCTGTGGTGCTTTTCCTTCTTGCTAGGCTAAAGCATATATTCCAACAATAAGCATTTCTGTAAGCGGGTTAACACATATCACTCATTAATTATTATGGGAAATATGGCTGTGTCTACCAGCAAAACTTCTCTAGTGACCCTCTGTTAGGACAGGGAGAGGAGCGATGTTCCCGTCTCCTGATTTCCTTATGCTGCTCCAGGTGAGCCCCTGTGCCTGGGAAGTGAGACTGCTGCGTTAGAAGTGCCTGAAGTCGCTTTCCCCTGGGGATGGGCAGCAGCCCCCACCAGTCCTTCCTCTTGCTCTTTAGCACCAGGAACAAGTGAAGTGCATGCTGTCGGATTTCAGGGAGTCCAACTCACTGCTGCGGTAGCAATGTAGATCAGGAGGAGATGGGCACTATCACCGAAATAACTTCCCCTCTTCCACCAATTTGAGCTAATCTTTAAAGTGTTTCTTTTTCCTGAGGTCACATCTTCTGAGTTCCGACTTGCTAAGCAGAAGAATGACAGGGGAATACGCTCCGCATAGGCTATGGGAAAGTAACAAAAGTAACATTTTTACTGTGTTTTTTGTTACCGTAAAATGGGACTGGGTGGGAATACTGAGTACACTTTAATAATTCCCAGATACTAATAAGAAATGATCCAGCAGCTTGTGGTACTTAAGATTTCAGGAAAAGCAACAAATGACTTTGACTTCTTCTGATCCACATCAACAAGACCACAAACCACTGATCTCCTAAAAAATCCAGAAAACCTCCTAGACGGTTTTATGAAGGAGTCATTGTTTTTCAAAACAAAATGAATGTGGAAAGGACAATTTTTGGCAAATAATTACGTCTGTAATGGAAAACATACTGCCTCATTAAACTATACTCTTAATCTTCCTCACTTATTTATCAGCTTTTGATGGAGTGGAGCCTGGGATTTATATTCTGTCCCATGTCCCACAGAACTTTTGTCCAGTAAAAAGGTCATCTGTAAATCTCACATAGGCAAGTGTAACATTTTCCTACCATAACATCATCTTAAAAAAAGGAAAAAAAAAAAGGCATGGCATTAAAAGTTAAAAGCTGCCGTAAACCTAAGAAAATACATTTGTTCAGCTGAGCCCACATTAAGCTTGATTTGCTTCATTTGGAAACAGCTGAAACTGGGTAATCTTGAGCTTGTAGTGAGAAATATCAATTTAACATGTATTTGGTGTGCTAAGGGCTGCCCTACTCTAATTAAAAATCCACTGTGTTTTTATGGCGCTATTCTGGAGGCTGTCTTGATTTGCTGATGAATGCTGACAGGACTATTAAAGCTGTGAAACAACATCACTTGAACGTGGCACAAAATGAAAGGAAAAGCACTGCCACGCTGCTCTTGGGTGTTATTATCCTGATTAAAATTGGAACCAAAGTGAAAATCATCCCTGGGCTATGCATTTATTTATTTATTTATTTATCCCTTTAAAATTACTTCATGGTATTGGTAGCTGTGTTTCCTGACAGGAACCCTTAAGGCACCGTGATTAAGTGAAGGAGCATTTCTTATTAACCCCTGATGTTTGTGCCTAGAAGTACAGATGAAGAATAACAGTGTGTGCTGTGTGTCGATGTGAATGTGCAATACGGAGAGCTGGACGGGACCCTGACCATTAACGTTTCCTGACACTGTTGGTTATTAAAAATTCTTTCCTCAACACAGTTTTGAGAAGTGTGTCAGCAGGCCATTTTAATTCAATGGGTAATTCAAAGAGCCACCTAGATAGAGCTTGGCCTTTAATTTGTCCCCTTAAATTGCCCATGACAAGCTGAAAATGTCTATTTTCCCATTATTTGCCATGTTTTCAAAAATTTAGGAGTCATTCAAACAATGACTGGACCCACAAGCAAAGCAGCCAAGCCAGAGCTGTACCAGCTTGGGATTTGGGGGCCACATCAAACATCTCTCAGTTCTTTCTGTGTGAGATGGGGGAAGAGGCAGGTTAGCAATAAAGTGGACTTCTTTGCATGAGGTCCCAACTACCCTTTTATTTTATATGCATAGATATAAAGGTTGTAGGGTGATTTTAATGAGCCTTTTTTCCTGTGGACTGCCATCCTCGGCCAGCAAACAAGCAGGGCAGGTGGCAGAGTGGAGTACGGGCAGAGGTCTGGTCATGGCTGGGGAGCTGGGGGCCAGGAGGGATGCTGGCTGGAGATGGGGCTGGCACTGGGAGTGGATGCTGCCTTCAGCCCCGAGGAGAGGAGGCCTCCTCCCAGCCTTGTAAGGAACAGGACGACTAGATTTGCCTGATAACCAATGTAGAAGTGGGAACAAATGAGTGCTCGTTTTCCATCCAATCAAGATATTGAGCTAAAATTAACCAAGGCACAAAGGGTTGTGAAGAAAAAGAGTATTTAATTGTCTATACACCAGTGCTCCGAACCTGGTAATAAATCTGGCTGTGTCGCCATCACTGGATGCTGCCCATAGGACTCACATGCCTGGAATGCAAAAGTCCCTGAACGTAACCTATTTAGGAAGAGTCAAGAGGGGAAAGGGAACGGCAGGCTATGTAAAGCAGGCTGTTATCTCTCTCTGAGTCACTGGACATCCTCTCCCTTCTCCTCTTCTCCTCCCCTGCTTTCCCCCCCGCCACAGTTTGCACTCTGGTTTTGGGGGAGTTATGGTTGGAGAACGTGGTGCTGGGAGGAAACAAGGGGGAGAGTGGAGCATGACAGCATGACTGCCTGCTTTGGTCCCAGCAGCTGGCAGATTTCCCTGGAGCGTGCACGCCTGTGGCTGTACAGCATGAAATGTCCTTCACCCAGGTACCAGCATCAGATAGAAAAATGTCCCAGCAGATGGAAGCTCCCGGCTGACCCAGCTGCTTGGGGCTGGACTCAGCCTTTCTGCACAGTGGAGAGGGGATGGACGGGTGGTGGTTTTATCCTTAGCATCTGCTGAAACTTTGAGAAAAGAGTTTGTGTTGCTTGTCATTGCACGTTCCTGTGTAGAAGAGTGGCATTGATGGCGATACAGCATCCAGCTCTGATGCTCGTCTCTTAGAAGGGGCTACTGAAGCCTGGAGATGACATAGAACTAATCCACTCAAAATGTTTGAGTGTTGCAAGGAAATGTCTTATAGCGACAAAAATGAAAATCTGAGCCTGCAAGGTATTATGTGATGTGGCTGCACATGGGAAAGAGTCTGGGTATGTCTCTTGAAGTCCTGTGTTCCTGGCATGGTTCACGTGAGGTCATGAAAATGACATCAAATGCTTTTCTGTGAGAAAACAGGAGATGCTTCTTATTAGTTTTCAGTAGAAATTGCAAAATCACAGTAGTGGGGTTTTTTTAATGCGTCCCTATACTGTGTGCTGGAAAGGAAAAACCCGTAAGATGCTGGAAGTTTCAATTTGAATGACATGCTGGGTCTCCCATTCTGTCAGCGTTAAAATACTGTAGACTTTTCAGGATATACTGAATTTTAAACGATTTAGCAGAATTGAATATATATCAGATTTAATCTTAGTGGACAGAAAAGAAATAATCACAGAACTACATGCCATAATTAGACCATAAGTAGGTTACACACAGATTACTACGTGGACATAGAATAAACTCTAAAACACATACTCTGTAGTATACTAACAAACAGGCTTGATTTTAAATAAGAAATAAGAAGTCCAAAAGCCTGATAATAGAAATAAAAAATCAGAGGAAAAATTGATGTCCACAACAGCCAAAGACAATAAGAAAAAGGTTTGGAACCTTAGGAAAAAAAAGAAAATTGGCCATTGAGAGGAGAAATAGAAGAATTTTCAATTATAATGGAGGAATAACAGAAGTGTTAAGCAAATACTCCTGTTATGTATTTGGGGAAAAGCCACATGAATTAGTCATATTACATGCTGATCCTGATACCAAAACACTTTCCAGTCCAACAGTTTCTCAGAAGATGTTAAACAGCAGCTACTAAAGCTAGACATTTTAAAATTAGGAGGTCTAGATAATTTGCATCTGAAAGTTTTATAAGAGGTTGCCGAAGAGCTCTTTGGATGATTAATGATACTTTTCAGTAAATCTTGGAACAGTGCAATGTTCTAGAGGACAGAGCAAAAATTAAAGTTATACCATATGAAATGGGGTAAAATTGCAGCCCAGGTAATTTTAAGCCTTTTAGCTTTACACTGATCATGCAAAAAACCCAGAATTGTTGGTGAAAGTCTCAATTAATAAAGAATGGAGGAAGTTAATATAATTAATCCCAAACCCATAGTTTTCAAGGAAAATCTCTGAAACTAGACTATGGGGTTGTTGTTTTTTGTTTGTTTGTTTGGGTTTTTTTTAATATACTTACAAGTTGGTTGAAAAGCAAGTCATGTTAAATGTTTGATTTAGTACTTACATTTTAATCAAGAACAATTTAATTTACTCCCTGGAGTGTACTAGCTGGATTAGATGCCACAGTATCATAATAAATGGATCACAACTGCTGAATACATCTATTTTTAGTTGCATCTTGTA
This sequence comes from Burhinus bistriatus, assembly GCA_013397275.1. Lineage (NCBI taxonomy): Eukaryota > Metazoa > Chordata > Aves > Charadriiformes > Burhinidae > Burhinus > Burhinus bistriatus. The sequence goes on along the minus strand of VYXH01005546.1, from coordinate 176,081 downwards.
GCTCTGGGTCCTGTCTTCTTCAATTTTTCTAACTGAAGACCTGGAACGAAACCATTGCAGAGAAGGTTTGCAACCAATGTGGAGATTGGGAAGGGGTAAGTAACAAAGACAGGTGGCTACTAAAACGGACAGGTCTTCTGAATCGAGCACACTGGTAAAGGTAATGGCACACTTCTGGGTAAACAGAAAATGAGCCTTGCTTGTGAGATAGGTAGCTCTGACTTGTCTGAAGTAACTCTCCAAAGGATGCTGTCAGGCAAGGTAATCTCCTAAATAAGCTGAGCAGATCCTTCAGTGTACAAAGAGGGTATGTATCATAGGTAGGTAGTGGGAGATCAGAAGGGGTGAAAGATTAGACTCTCTGGCAAAAGACTCATGGGGTTGAATCTGATTATTTTAATAAAAAGAGAAGTTAGAACTTAAGGTAAAACCTTAAGATACTCTTGGTACTTAGAATTGGTGATTATGTTGCATGAAGGCTCCAGTTAACCAATGTGAAGAGGTAGAGCTCTGGTACATTATGGGACAAAACAAATGTGACACAACCTAAGGAATGCAAGCTGCAGCTTGACAGTTTTGGAGTAGAAATAGGGCTCAAATATTTTCAGGGAGTGGCGTTAATCTTTTGAGCTATATTACATGAATGTGAACACTTTAAAATTGGAACTTTTAAAAGAAGATGTGGTCTCATTCAAATAATTATTGTAGAAAAATTTTATGTTTTATTTTTATAGAGAAGATCAAAGCAGAAGAACATAACAGACCACAGTGGTGTAATAAATATATTAATCTACTGGATGAATAGCTGAATTTATAATGCTGTCTGGGAGGCTGGGACTGATAGGGAAGAATTTGGAGAAAGCAATGAAAAGCTAAGGAATCTGGAGAGGCAAAAAGGATATATTCGTTCAGACTGGATGAAAGGTTTTGGGTCAACTGAGGTTACGCTGAGCGTCAGTGACCACCAGAGTATGCTGTGAAGCTTCGAATGGACCTGTGCTTCCTACATTTTGCTAGTCCTCCCTTGTCCAGAGAAAATCTGCAATGTGCTAGTCCAGTGCATGTCTGATCCCATCTTGGTGCAATCCCAGTGGAACAGGTACACCTTATTCTTGCTCTGGTGTCTTCTTCCCTCATGTCACAAGGCAAAGTGCTGACTCTGAAGCCTTCATTCCCACAAATGGTAGCTAACAGGGCTACTGATACCATGTTAATTATCTTTTTCTCTCTCTTAAAAGTCCAAGCTAGCAGACAATCAGTCAGCCTTCCCCCCATCCTAATCACTCACATCATTTTTATTGAAAGAACTGCACCTAAAGGTGAAAAATCAATTGCTCAAAATCTTGGAAACACTGGGATTAATTTCTCTCCCTTGAGTCTAGGTGAAATGAGGTGACCTATATTCATTTGTCATTTCCCATGGAGCAATACAGCATTCAGGGCACAGTGTAGTCGTGCCCAAAAGGTGGATCGGGGTTTTGCAAGGAAGGGACCTCTTGTCTGTAGGGCACCTGCTTCTCAGGCTGCGGAAGTTAGTAAACTGGAGTAAATGATACAGCTGAGTGTAGGAAGAGAAAGGATAGTCCTGTGATTAGGGAAGCTGCATGCTGCTCTGAAGAGCTGCTTTCTACCTTTGCCTTTGCTGCAGGAGACATCCTAATCTAAGTCTTTTGTCATCCTCACGTGACTTCAGTGGAGTTCTGGTGGGTGGCAGTTTGTAATCTACACTGGCGTACAGCAAGAGGTGATAGAGTCATTTTCAGCCGAGCATCAGGCAGATACCTATGAAATAAGCTACAGAGTTGCATCTGTAGGGAAACTGTTGAAGGCTGTCGCTTGAGACTGCTGTGACACCCAACCAGGTCGTGCTGAAGAAGCTCTGTTGTAGGAGCATCCTGTCCTGTCAACAGGATAGAGCAGGTGAATTGATAGCTATGTGCTGTGATTTGATTTTTTTACTTTTTTTTTCTTTTCGGTGATGTGAAGGGGCGCTTCTCGTGTGGATGGGTGTATGCTTGTGTATGAAGATGACTGGTGAATAGAATAGAATAGAACAGAATAAATTAGTTCCAGTTGGAAGAGACCTACAACAATCATCTAGTCCAACTGCCTGGCCAATTCAGGGCTGACCAAAAGTTAAAGCATGTTGTTGAGGGCATTCTCCAAATGTCTCTTAAACACTGACAGGCTTGGGGCATCAACCACCTCTCTAGGAAGCCTGTTCCAGTGTTTCATCACCCTCTTGGTAAAGAAATGCTTCCCAGTGTCCAGTCTAAACCTCCCCTGGCGCAGCTTTGAACCATTCCTACATGTCCTGTCACTTTATCCCAGGGAGAAGAGATCAGCACCTCCCTCTCCACTTTCCCTCCTCAGGAAGCTGTNAGTCTATGTAGATCCCTCTGCAAGATTCCTCTGTAGATCCCTGTTATCCCTCAAGAGAGTCAACAGCACCTCCCAGCTTGGTATCATCAGCAAACTTGCTAATGGTGCATTGAGCTCCTGAATCCAGGTCATTGATAAATATGTTGAACAGAACTGGCCCTAGAATTGAGTCCTGAGGAACACCGCTGGTGAGCGGTTACCAATCAGATGTAGCCCCATTCATTACAACCTTTTGGGCCCTGCCTTTCAGCCAGTTCTTCACCCAGCACAGTGTGAACTTGCTCATCCCACAGTTGGACAACTTGCCCAGAAAGATGCTGTCAAAAGACTTACTAAAATCCAGAAAAACTGTATCCACCACCTTCCCTTCATCCACTAGACAGGTGACCTTATAATAGAAAGATATCAAATTAGTTAAACAGGACTTTCCCTTTGTGAACCCATGTTGATTGTGGCATTATTCTTTAAATGCCTTTCAAATAACACTTCAGTTTACCCTGACACAGCTATTAGTGTCCATGGGAAACCATCCATGCTACCTGCAACACTGTGAACATGTGGCTGTGCTGGTTTTGGATGAGATAGAGTTACATTTCTTCATAGCATCTAGTATGGGGCTATGTTTTGGATTTGTCCTGAAAACAGTGTTGATAGTACCAGGGTGTTTTAGCTATTGCTGAGCAGTGATTACACAGCATCAAGGCCTTTTCTGCTCCTCACACCGCCCCACCAGCAAGCAGGCTGGAGGTGCACAAGAAGTTGGGAGGGGACACAGCTGAGACAGCTGACCCCAACCGACCAAAGGGATATGCCATACCATGTGACGTCATGCTCAACAATAAAAGCTGGGGGAAGGAGGAAGAAGAAGGACATTGGGAGTGATGGCGTTTGTCTTCCCAAGTAACTGTTGGGCGTGATGGAGCCCTGCTTTCCTGGAGATGGCTGAACACCTGCCTGCCGATGGGGAGCAGTGAGTGAATTCCTTGTTTTGCTTCGCTTGCGTGTGCAGCTTTTGCGCTACCTATTAAACTGTCTTTATCTCAGCCCACGAGTTTTCTCACTTTTACCTTTCCGATTCTGTCCCCCATCCCAGCCGCGGGCAGTGAGTGAGTAGCTGTGTGGCGCTTAGTTATCGGCTGGGGTTAAACCACAACAGTGGCTCATGAGGAAATTGGAAATAAACTGGTAGGGACATATATTTAGATATTAATGAGAAAAATAGAAGCCTCAGGCTCTCTTTAGAAATAAAGGTGCCTTTATACTCCCAGTTGGCCTACAGGATGGCTTCTCACTAAGATGCCTGAGGCTTCAACAAGGTGATAATCTAATCCCGTAAATAATAGGTTTGTTAATTATGTCTCCTTTCTTCCTTCTGTGTTGTAGTATCCAAATTATTATCCAAGCCATTCTAAATAAGTTGATTGTGTATTTCTATATCTTAGCTGTTTTGTGACTTTTCTGTTTTTTACTTTGGTCACCACACAAACATGGAACAATAATTTAAGAATCTTTTGGTTTTCTCCTATTAAGAATTGTTTTCCTCCCCTATATCTTTCACAGATATTATCAGTGGATCCTATTCACAGTGAGGATACAGCAGTGTATCCTGGGAGTCATTCTGGCACTCCAGGAGATGAAGTCTTGCCAGGAAATGCAGCCATGGATGAAAGTGGAGACAGGAAACGATTTGCCCACAGCTCCCATGAGACCCTGTTACAACAGCTCAAAGTGTTTTTTTAATATATATTTTGTATTTTATATACTTTTTTGTTTTGTTTTGTTTAGGTGGAGTGTCCACTTGCCCAACCTCTTTTTCTAATGCTTTCTTTTATGATTAAAATGCCCCTTTTCTGTAAATGTTAATTTAGTCTCAACCACCAGACTTTCCACTGAAATCTGTTGCCTGTTGATGAAAGGGAAGGGAATGCTGAAAAAAACTGACTGCAGAACCAGCTCCTTGTTACAAAACTACAAGCCCAGAATAGTAACATACTTAGAAATATTTTCCTGGGTTTTTCAGGCAAACCAACCACTTCTTAGGAAGTGGGAAATGGTGCCAGGTCCCAGGTGCCAAAAGATCAAGATGCCGAAGTTTCATGATGCCAGGGATAAAGAGGTGCTCAGACAATAGAGCAGGAGGTTCCTTATATGTGCACCTATATCAACAGTAATCAGCAAAGTGAAACTGGCTTTGGAGATTATTTAGACAGCTCTGTGCTGTGCCTTGGGATGCTGAGTTTATGGAAAGGCCCAGCCAGAAAAGCACTCTACACCCAGATATCATAACAAAAGTGACACCCAGGAGAGTAAAATAAATATTTAATTTCTTTGTCTTCCCATATCCATCTCAGGCATCCAGCTAACTCTAATAATACTTTACAGTATAATACTTTACAAATACAAGTATTCTAAATTAATATAAGTGTTTTGGTAGATACTTCTGAGTTAATTTTTCACTCTCTGCCCACTCATGGCTTTCCAGCTATGGGACAGAGTATTGGGAGGTGGCTTTTTGCATGCTGTAAATGTATCAAACCTAAAAGCCAAAGTAGCTTTTGAAACACTAATAATATCACTCAGTGCTTATATTGCTCTTTACATCTTCAGAGCCTTTTACAAACAACTGTGAATGAAGTATGGTAATAGCTGTATCGTATCGTAAACCTGCTTTGCTATTCCTCCAGCTGCTTCAGCAGGTCTTGTCCTGGTGTCTGTGGGAGCAACGCAGTGATGCTTCAGATGACTAACCACTGAAACTGGGCTGCGGAGAGTTATAGTTTTCCCTGTATCTCCCTCAAAGGCAGCTTAGACATTGCATATTAAAATTTTGGAAAGACTCTTCCAGCAGATGGAGGCTCAACATGGGGAGATGCCGAGTACCCAAGGGGCCCCCTCCTCCAACTGCTGTCACTTGTGCTTGGACCATAAGGTCTTTGGGGGCCAGCCAGCATCTTTCAGCTTGGCAGAGCGTCCAGGGTGGTCTTGGTGCACGGCTCAGAGCTCTTAGGAGTGTAAACATGAGGTACTATAAATTGACATTAAGGAAGACTTTTCCAGATGCCGATAGTGGCAAAAGTCATAGCACCATACACAGCAGGGGATGCCCACATGGTTTGGTCCCCATTTTGGGGCTCAGCTGTTCACCATCACCCCTGCTCTTTGTCTGCAGAGGTGTCCCCCGTTCCCGTTGTCCAAACCATGGACGGGGAGGAAAAGGTCAGCTGGAGCAGGGGAGAAGCAAGCGGGGTTGGAAATGCACAACACCCCTTCAGTTCCCCAAAGGCTCCCTTCGGAAGGAGGAGGCTGAGATCTGCCCCTGAGCGCGGTTCCCTGGGCTGTGTCCTCCTCCCACCTGCAGAAGTGTCTGCTCGCAGGGGAGGGGAACTGATTTTGGCTGCTTCCTCCTCTCAAGGTCCACAGGTGCCCTCAGGATGTGTCCCAGCCGGCACTGCTCCTCCATGACAAAGTGCGTCACCCCAGGTCCTGGGGCCACGGTGCCACCGGCCCCGGCAGGGGCTGTGCTGCATAGCTGCCGCTGCAGTCACTGCTCTGTGCCGCATGAGCACGACAGCGAGGCCGCTGCATTCGCATCGCCGAAAGTAAACTGGATGTCAAGTACATTTCCCATCTGGCATCTATTAAAATAATGTGTGTGTGTGTGTGTGCGCGCGCGCCTATGTGTGTATGAAATGTGGACACACTCTCTGATTTCAAATATAGAACAAAATGCATGTTTTAAATTATGTTTTAATTTTGGCTCTTTTGTTAACTGCAAAGATTCTTTATTTTAGAGTTTGTGCAAACTATTTTACTTAACATATTATCTGTAACAGATTGCATAAGCATGACTGTTATCTGCTTTAGTCATCACTTTAGACCATGGAATATAACTCATGGCAGTCTGGATTTAATGAATGTTTGAATTAACCTATACCTAATTTCTTGTGTTTTAAAACCTAAATCTCATTGAAAGCTGAGCTTTGTTTACTTCCCAAAATTGATCTGAGGGCCATTTGGAACACTTAGTGTATTCTAAAATGTGATCGTATCAACAATACACACTCGAGTTTGTTTTAAAGTGAGTTTTTCTTTCCTAGTTTACATAAATCATTTAAAAAAATCGTTCACTTTTTTGGATCATAATGTACTCACTTGGCTTTTAGACCTACATAGCTCACAGGCCAATTTTTCAAACAGGATTCTAAAGCTATTTGTGGATTACTTTCTGTTTGCTACTTGTAATCTGCATTCCTGAGGCAAGCATGGTAAAATAACTGAGGATTTTCATCGAGCTAAGTGATTACACTAAATAGGGCATTTTTGGGTGCTCTTAGCTTCTGTGTTTAAAAATACAATGCAGAAGAAACCAACACCACATTTTCTGTTAAACCACAGAGGGCACTGTTTGTTCTTAATATAAAATGAGCCTATTACATAGACTCTTGTCACTCTTCATTAATCAATTAACATTAAGAGCTTAAATTTCGCCATTTTTTTCCTTTTTTCCTTCTTTGATTTAAAAATTGACCAGGCATATTATTCTGATGCACACTCTCACGTTCTTTCACTGTTTGGTACCAAATATTGCCTTGGAGTGTCCTTCCTCTCCTTACTGCTTCACTGCACTCCATGGAGTCAGGTAGTTTCCTTTACAGCCACGGGTCTGGAGATGCAGTGCAAGAAACTGCCTCATGATTGTTTTATGGTTAATTAGCACTCTGCATTTTAACTTGCTCTTTTGGGTTAAGGTATTGAAGAAATGGGGGTAGGGCAGCACTGGCAACAACTGGAGTCCTCACTCTTGATATTTTTCCTCTGATGCTTTCAACCAGGATTGAAGTAGAAGAAATACAGTGACTGAGTTATGAGAGGTTGAAAGTCAATTGGCTATGCCAGTTTTGCGATTATTGTTTATTTATCTGCTGCTTGAAATATTCTGAACAAAACATGATGATGTTTTCAGTTTTCTCAAAAGAAAAAATCTTCCAACACCAGACTCAGAAAAAGCAATAGCAAAATGTACAGGTTTTGATAAAAATAAAGATTGCCTTTTTCTAATTCTGTGATTTTTTTGTTTTGTTTTGTTTCTGTAAAAAATGCTGAAAAAATATCAGAATTCCATGCAAAATAAATTTGGTATTTCTCTTGTCTTGGAGTTGTGTTGATACAAAGTGGCCCTAGATCATTGTGCAGAGCATCACACACAGACAATATAAACTGTTTATAACATAAAAATCCTAATAGATTAAAGGAAAGAAATAAAAATGTAGAAATTGAGTAAACTGTGAACATCAGATTAGCAGAAAGATTCTTGTTTGCCTGTGCTTGTGTTAACTGTTGTGCAAGTTTGGGACATCTCGGGAGCCTATGAAGTATTACTTATTTTACTGTTGGCTCAATGGAAGGTGTATGAGTCCTTATTTTAGCAGTTCCTCTCTCCCTCTAACAATGATCCTTCTGAACTTTGCTGGTTAATTCAATTTATTGTTTGCTTGAGGCCTGGATCACTTCTGAGATTGTTTTTTTCCATTTCACTTCCCCAACCTGTGTATAAGGCTGGTGCCAAGATCTGTGAGGGACTTTGCAGCTCTTGATGCAGCACTGCATGGTCTTAGCCGGACATAGCAGCTTTTGCCTTCTCAGTGCCTGGCCAAAGAGGGACCCGGATCAGTCAGGACACAAATGATGTTATTACTAGCTAGCTGCAAGCACTTGGAAAGGATTGCAGGTATTACAGATGTCTCTGGAAAGTAGGTTTGCCCAGGATCCCCTGATGGGGTTTGGGCAACTTGTGAGTTGGTCACAGCTCCCAAGCTCATACATGGTTGTACAGCACCAAAACTTGGGTCTTATTTGTTGAAGGGGGAATAAGGCCTTATCACTGTTTATTACTCTGGTTGACACCACTGTTTCTTTTTGCAGAACTGTAAAATAACTGAGGTTGGGAGGGACCTCAGGAGGTCCCTAGTCCAACCTGCTGCTCAAAGTGGGGTCCCCTATGGGGCCAGACCACGTTGCTCAGGTCTTTACCCAGTTGGTCTTGAAAACCTCCAAGGATGGAGACTGTACAGCCTCTCTGGGCAATCTATTATCTAAATTATCTGCAGGTGAATTTTTTTCCTTATATTCCAGTTGAATCCCTCTTGTTCCAATTTTTACCTGTTGTCTCTAGTCTTCCCAACATGTACCAGGATAGACCCTTGAGGAGCTTCTCTTCTCACTAGCCAGTATGTAGGGTACTACCCAGTAACCACTACCCTTTGAAATGGACAATCTGGCCACCTTTTCCTCAATCTTGTAGTCCTGCCGTCAGGCCTGTAACAAGTCACCTTGGACATAAGGATGCTGCGGGACACCATGTTGAAAGTGCTGCTAAAGGAAGCCTTTCCTCCATTGGTAAAAGACTCATGAGAAGGGTGCTGTTCTTGGGGCTACATTTAAAGGGACAGTTTGTAAGACAGCTAATGGGGACTGTCCAGAGAAATGGAAATTACTCTGCTGGTTTCTAGGGTTTTTCCTTTTAAAAAATGAGACCGTGTGTTGAAATTCCCTTCTGAGAGCAGTTCAGTCACCTCATCCCTTGCTACAAGGTGAAGGATGATACATTTTTGGAGGTTTCTTTTAAAGTATGCAGTAGTAAAGGCCTGAACTCTTTTTAAAGTAACACAAATATGAGATTGTCCATACCAGCAAACAGGCAAACTCTGCGGCGCAGCTGGAGTGTTACTTTCTGCTAGAGACAAGGGCATTATCTGGCAGGTGAGGTTACATGCTTGCGTATGCGTTTTAGGATTGGGTCTGCATTACCACAGGATAGTTATAAAAACGCGTAGATAGTTCTGCAGAAGAATTTGCTTTTTCAAAACGGTTTTCATGTACTTCTTTGCCTGCCTGATTTTCAAAAACTGGTAACATAATCTGGGAAAAAGGGCCACAAAGTCATTACAAAAGCCCTGCACAGCACAACTCTTGCTGGTTTTGGCTTTTCTTTCTCCTCCATATGCCAATTCATTCCTAGCTATGCTTATCAAGGGATCATAAGCATTTTCCATCTCATTTAATTTTTGAACCTGGAATTCAGTATTCAGCAACATAGAATATTGGAACTTCTTTAATTTGCTAAGTTTAGGCATACCCTGAATATCTAAATATTATTAAACATAAGGTTCCTTTGATTTTTCCCTTTAAGTGACATAGAATGAATTTGTAGAAGAGAAAGCAGTACTTAAGTTATCCATAATGCATCTGTTTATGTTTCCAACTGGTGTGCTTTATCACCAAGTCATTGGTTTATATTATAAAATGATGGTTGTGTAATAAGTAGTTAGCAGAAACCACAGGCACGTCTTTGAAATAACACTAATGGCCATTTTTGCTGAAATATATGAGACTTTGTGAAAATGATTTGATGAAGAAATGTATTTTCTTTACTTCCTGTTAACAGTGAGCATGTTGAAGCCCTTTAATCTCTGCTGCACAACTAAACATTTTTTTTTTCTCATTTGGGATTAGTTTGAACTAGCAAGCACCATTTAATAATCAAGAAGCTTTAAAGCAAGTGAATTTGATCAGAGAAGCACTAATTAACAGTACAAAGTGAAAAAAATGTCCACATTTAATGGTTTCAAATTGAAAATACAATTAGCTGGTAAGCTTGGGAATTAGTCATTCTGCCTCCTTCTATGCTCATCTAGTTTATGGTACTGAGAATCCTTTTCTGCTAGCTGAGTAAGAATCAATAAGTAATAGTAAATGACAAAGCATGCTGGAAGGCCCAAGCACGATGACATTTTTAAGACTGAGATTTGCTCTGAAGGGATTAAATCTCTGGGTTTATACAAAAGGTGCAAGCCAGTCCTTAGCAATTTACAACACTGCACGTTGGATAAGTTTTCTGGCATTTCACAAGTAAATCTTCCAACCAGTTTCTAAGCTAAAATTACATGTAAGTTGGATCCTCTATAGTTCAGCTGTAATGCATTGTGCAAGATGATCTTTTGCACAGGTTACATTTGAAGAAATAATTTATGAGTAAGTTTTTATGCATTGTTGTATTTAACTGCTATTACAAGCAGTTTTGCTGATGCTAGATATTTTCAATCTCATCCTCAGAAAATTTTCTAAACTTTGACAACTTTTTCATGTTTTTTTTCCACTCAAATGAAGATTACTTGCATAATGCCGGGGGGGGGGGGGGGGGGGTTTGGGGGGAGTTTATAC
>VYXH01005546.1:152170-165409 GCA_013397275.1 Burhinus bistriatus | reverse complement strand
GGGGGGGGGGGGGGGGAGTGTTTTGGGAAAGTTCTAACCAAACTTTTACAGCTTTAAGAAATCAGTTCATTAAAATATTTTCTTCCTCTTTTTTTTGACATTTTGCCAAAAACCCCACCCTTAATTCAGAGACCCACCAGGCTTTGATATCAAGACTGGAAATGTGGCCTTTTTTTCATGACTGTACTCTTGGTTGTCTTCATGACATAAGATTTGGTTATATTAAAAAGTTTTGAAAAAACCCAGGTTTGTGTATGCTTAGCAGAGACTTCTTTGACATAAGGAGCTAAAAAATAGTTTTTGACTGGACATACCTTGATTTGCCTAGTTTCAGCCACCCTGCCAAAGGCAGGGTGCACAGGAGACTGAGGCAGGTGGAAGTTGGAGAGGGACTCTGGATGAAGAGCTGGGCAGCAGGACCTGAGGTTGTCAGGGCAAGGGGACAGGAGCCATGAGCAGTACAGGGAGAGCTCGGGGCAGAGGGACAGTGTGAAGCGGTGGTAGAGCATAGATGGGGCCCTGGGGGTGGCAGGATAAACCAAAAAAGAGAGCGCTTGGGGTGGGTGTTGGGAAAAGGGATGAAGAGTCAAGGGTGGAGAAGAGACAGGCGTAGGCCAGGACGGGTCTGAGGGAGCAGAGGAGGACAAGACAGGCTTGGAGCTGAAGGACGGAAAAGTCTACACCAGCTAAAATCCTCCTATGAGAGGAAAAATAGAGACAAAGATCCCGAGACTTTTATTTTTTTATCCATGAGGTTTTTCACTTCTAGTTTCATAGGTTTGAAACAATTCATTCTTCAAGCACCATCATCAAGATTGCAAAATGAAGCACTGAATAGCCAGTATTAAATGCAAATGTTAAGGTCACATAGCCTTCATTTGGCCCCCTTTTTTTTCCATATACAGGTCCAAATTTCTTTCTCAAATTATCCATTTTCCACAGAGCCGGCGCTTCTTTCTGCGCACACAGTAAGTGTAAACTCTTAATTAGTGAACAGCTATTAACACTGCTGCATCCCTTCAATGCCCAATGAGCACGTCCCACACCTGATTTACTGCACCTCGTTCAACCCCAGCTCTAATGACATGCAGATTTATTAATGTAGGGTTTTTTTCTAGGGATGGTAATGGGTGTGATAGATCTCTTTCTTCATCATTAAAACAGTGCATCAGTAAAACAGTGGATTTTGTGATATGAAGGGGATATTAACCCAGTTGTAGAAGTGAGCTGATAAAATATTTAGGAACTGAGACCAGAAGCAATTATGTTTATTGGTCACCCTTTCTGATAAGGTGAGGATCTGCAGAGTACATAACATTAGGTGGGCTTAGCTCCTGGGGACTTGTATCTGGGAATGCTTAGGAGTCAAGTGTCAAGATCTTCTGCCAAGCATTCAGCAAATGAAGTCTTTGCAATTAGTGACCGCAGGTGAAATATCTGGCTTTGAGCTGGTATCCAAATTTTCAGAATCTGCAGGCATGAACTTCTCCGTTCTCCTGCAGTTTCCTGCCTCATTCATTTTTTAATATCTTCAAGGAAGGAAGGAGAAGTCATGCAGATAACAGTCTTCCTTTCATAATTTGGATCTATTTGTAAAACATGTTTGGCCTGTGAGTTGAATGGGATAAGGAACCTGTTGTAAAATACCCATATCTAATAAAAAACAGTAAAATGCTAGTTAAATGTTAGTTATGCAGGCAAACTTATTTTTGGTGTTTCCTGACTGTTGAGTGCTTCACTACTTTAGTTTATTTTAGCCAAATTAACCAGATTTGGAAGAAATAGCAGTTTCCTACAAGTTCTGTGAAGGAGTTTCATTTGAGGTGAATGGCTCAGATATTGATGCTTTTGCTGCAGGAAAGCCTAGAAGTCCTGGGCTGCCCAAACGGCACATGCAGCCTGCCCGGATCATCAGCCCCTGCTGTTTCTTGGTCTCTGGGCTGTCCTCCACAGCAGAGAGGAAGGCTGAGATTATTTTGGTGGGGAGAAAGGGTAAACAGGGGACAAAGGACCCAAGGCTGTAGAAAACCAGACTCATTAATTCTGTTGCCAGTGGAGCAGTGTGCATGTAATGACAACTTAAGCTACAAAATCCTTAAGGTCTTAGAGGTGACTCTGCCATTCACAGCCTTTCATCTGCAGATAATGTGTATACAGTACTTTTGGGAGGGACTCTGCTAGAGGTTTCTCTTGCTTGGCCCATACAACCCCACTGTGTTCAGAGAAATGATGCAGGAGCACAGTCAAAAGTTTAGACGCTGAGATTCAGGGCTCTCCATCCTATCACACACTCCATAGACAATAATAAAGGTCAGAATTACGAGCAGGCTCCAGCCACTTTATACTTTTCAGGTGTGACCAATCTAATTCAGAGCCACATCAACTTTTTGACCAGGTCTGGAAGTTTTGCGTGCCTTTAATGCAGTAGTAAACCTGCTCATAAAAATGAAATTAAGCAAAAAAAGGTTTTAAATGAGAATTTTTACAGTTAAAGCATCCATGGAACACTATTGTTAGGAGCATCAGGAGGTGAAAAATACATAAAGTCTCTTTAAAAATAACTTCAACCTAAGCTGGAACCAGGCCATTAAAATCATTCCATCATAACTACATAATTATTTTGTCACATTATTGCACCTTATTATGTAGAGTGCTTAAGGATCTTGACCATGCATTTCTTACCTGAATGAATTTGGCTTTTTTTTCTAAGTATAATCTTCATTCTGTTTTCTTCTTAGTTTTTTACCAATAAAATTTGTAGTTGATATTTTTAATTTTTCTCCAGCTAATCAGTGTTTTATCTGAGAATCCAGTCTAATCTTTCTTCTCTCAATGAATGTGATAGGAGGAACATTAAGCTCATTAAAATGCTTTCTAGGAAAGATGAAATTTAAGATTTCTTGGATCTTGTTATGAACCGGGAAACAATAGGAATAATAAACCCAAGATAGATATTATATTTTTAAATAGGCATGCACTGACAGTGTTTCCATGTGTAGCGTTGAGGCTATATGATCTGCTCAGCATGGCCTATTGGCAACAAGAGTTTTGCGATTTGACTTCCTTACGTCCAGGGATTTTGCCCCATGTAATGAAGCATTTGTTATCCATAACTACTTCATTAGTGTGAAGATTCACGTGGAGGAGTTACAGGGACCTCCCTTCAGAAAGCTGCCATTGGTTACGTGGATGTTGAATATCCTCAGGGGAAAGAGATTCACATTGAGAGAATCTCGTCCATGAGAATATGATGCGGCGGTCCCTGGGGCACTTGCATGAATAGGAAGGATTAAAGGTTCAGGCTTATAGCCCATTTGTCATGAAATCCTCTAATGATGACAGAAACTGTAGAATAGCCTCATATAGAATATCTATAAAGAGCAGAGTGAAAAGGATATAGTGAGGCAATGGTGCATGGCCCTAATTTTAGAAGTATTGAAAGTGGGAGAATTTGAGGAGTTTACGACAGTAACAGAATATTTGGGTTCGGTTTCCCTTCCTCCCACCAGTGCAAAACCCAAGCACTAAAGGATGTGCCTTGAAAAGCCCATATGAGCATCTGGATACACTCGCCCTCCCTCTGTGTCCCCAGCACCCTCTAGGAAATCCAAAAGCGTTAGTCCAAAAACCTAAAATAGCTCAAAAGCCACAATATGTAACAGGAAGAAAGCAAGAGAACACTAATGCCCAGCAGCAGCTGGGAGGCAGCTGGTGAGAGTACCGTGATGCTCCGGCCTGTCCGCCTTCGGCAGGATGGGGTAGCAGTGCCAGGGATTGCCGAGGCGCTTGCCAAGGATGCCTGTCTATTGGTAACCTGGAATCTACTCGGGTTCCTGGCTTGACCCTGATCCCGAGGTATGCTGAGGCTGTGGGATTCCTCGGATGGACCAGGACTGGCGCAGTTAGCTGCTCTGTTTCGTTTCAGATGGAAATGTTTTGATTTTTCCCTCGCTGAAAAAATGTTGGAAATTCCAAATGTGCATTTCATATTTCAGCTGGAACTCAATGTCCCACAAAATGGAAATTCCCTCATTGTCTAGCTGCAGCCTGGAAGAAGGGGCCTTTGAGGAGATGTACAAGAGAGGTGTAGGCTGATCTTCAGAGGAGAAAATGGGTTTGAGGCTGTGGGAATGCAGCTTTTCTGTACCAGTAGAGGTGTATTTCCTAATCTGAACATTTTGTGGTTTAGCCAATAAAAATATGCTCTTTGCATCTTTTTGATGAACACCTGGCATTTTTCAAAGGGATATCTGTGCCAACCAGGTTTAGCTACAGGTCTGCAAAACATGAGTGGCAGGCAGGGGTGAGGGAGGGAAGGCAAGGTGTTTTAGGACACGAAGCAGCCCTCCTCTGCCAGGGTGCCTGTTTGAAGTATAAGCTCATATGAGCAAGGATAATCTTTTTCTGTATGTAGTGTGGTGTCCAGTGAGCTGTTACAAATCAGTAATAATCTGTGTATGCTGGCTTGCCAGGCACAATTTTTGTACACCAAATTTTTCCTTGTGAAATCATAGCATAGTGCTACGTGTCTCTATCGTGGCGTTGAAGTGAAGTGTGACCTGCTGCCCATGAGGGAGAGTGGTTACATGGTATGGACATTATCTACACGCAACTGCTATGTGAGCAAATGTGAGCAGTACCCCTGTGAGAATCAGTCCTGTAAAAAAGAAAAAAAATGACTAATTTGCCAAGAAGATTAAGCACAAAGGCTGAGACGGGGCTCGTGGGCATTTATCAGATTATTTACCACAACAGGAGGCATACCTTACTTCTTGTGTTCTCAGATAACTCATGTCATGTCAAAAATATGACCCTGCAGTTACAGAAATTTTTAAGTGCCTTGTTTAAAAATGGTCTGAAGGAAGTTCCTGAACAGAAAGTGTAAAATATTTGTTCAGTGGGCTACCTGGTAAGCTTTTCATTCTGTAGTTTTTCCTGTTTATCCTAAAAAATGTCTTGTTTCCGAAATCTCAGAATAGGAAATACCTCCATTAACTTCATTTAGATAGTTCAATTTCAGTGGTACCCACTGCACTTTGCATTTTATAGTTTGCAGTTAGGAAGCAACATCTGGACTTGTCCCAGTGAAAATGGGATTTCCCACTGTTAATACATTTATTGTGTTTCCTTATATAAATATTGTTTTATTATAGAAAGGAATCATGTTATTAATCTTCACTGTGTCTGGACTGTTGATTCAGACATGAAAAACAAGGCCATTTCCAAGCACTAGAGGTACCTAAGCCCAGAAGTTGCTGTTAAGTGGCATCGACACATCAGCTTTGAGCGGCTTAGAGCCATTTATATGTTCATGAGTCTGCAGGAGAAATAAAGCTTAGAGCACAATAGCTCAACCTCATATTTGACATCATTGGGAATCTAAATCTCTCTGGTTTACCATTGAAATATGGTACCTGTGGGTTTGCTGACTTGAAACACGGCTATTTAGTGAAACAAACATGTTGGAAATCAGATTGCTACTTGCATGATTACTTGCTAGTCATGTTTTCCTAAGCTGATCATCAGTGTTCTCCATGAGCAAGACGACTCTTTAAGCAGCTATCCTGCTTGGTTCTCGGGGTCTGGATTTGATGCATTTGTAAAGTTCGCTGTGTAACATAACCCAGTCCTCAAAAGTTTTACTTTTTTACAGTCACAGTCGATTAAAGCTGACCTGGCAAGGGACCAGAAAGCCTTTGGGAGGATTAGCGGTTATTAGTGTCATTGCCTCTTCTACTGTAAAAGCGGTGGCTGTGTTACGAGGGGCCGAGCAGGCCTGGCCCCGGCACAGCTCACCCCTCGGGGCAGAGCGGGGAGCGGGAAGCTGTGACCTGCTGTCTGCAGGGATGGCCGGCTCCCGGCGGAGCCTCCCGCCTCTGCTGGCCCTCTCTCCCCTGGGTGCGAAACAGCCCCGCTGTTTGTCGGCAAACACCCGAGGAGCCCCTTTGCAGGCCAGGGGCTTGGTGGCTGGTCCTGGCCACCAGCCGAGTGCTGGGGCGTTGGGGCTGGGCGGGCGGCCGTCGGCCCAGCTGCCGTCCCTCTCCGGGTGTCCCGACTCACCTGGGTGGCAGCGGGAGGCAGGGAAATCACTCAACACGCGGCTCTGTAGCGCTTTGTCTCCCTTTCTTCTCTTTCTGCTTTGTACGCTGCAGCAGAGAGGTGGCTGGCGCTGAACTTTTTACCTTCGAGGCTAAGTATTTTGTGTGCTGGAGAAAATGGCCATTAAAATGATTTGTGAAATAAATACTATCACTAGGGCAGGTGTTGGACCTGTAAACAGTTAATTGCCAGAGCTCTGCAGATGTCAGCCATTTCTTTTGAGATGTCTACCAGCTAATATTATCTGATAGCAGCTCATTCAGTTGATGAATCTGTCATTTTGCAATTTAGCTACCAGAATGTGTGCTGGGTCGATCAGCTTGCATGCCTGTATTTAGAAGAGCTTCACAGTCTGCAGTCATCTGGAGACATTCAAGGTATAATGCCATTAATATTTTACAATCATTCTGACAAGAAAGAAACTTATACTAGAACAATCAAAACATGTTGGTTTTCTGTGCCTTTGAGACTCATGCTAAAGTTGTTTTTAAATCACAGTAAGGGTAGTAAAAGCCTGGTCCGGCCCAAGGGTCAGCAAACAGCAGAAGACGGGGCACGTTGTTCCGAGGAGATTTAGCCAATGCTTGTTTGTAGAAACTTGGTGAAATCATGTGTGTGTTCAACATCTGTGTTCAGCTCTTTTCAGCTGGTTCATGCTTTGATAATTATGACAGAAGTTTGCTTCAGGTAAACCAATTGTGCTCTAAAAGACATACCTGATACTCAAAAGTGGATCCACCATTAACAATGAGAAGAAATAGGGGAATATGTTTGAAACAGGCAGGATTTGTGCCTACTTTTGAACTGATCTGCACTTTGAACTATTCAAATTAAGACTGCTTTGTAACTGAAAAGTGTAACAATACTTGTGAACTGGTCTATGGAATATTGTTTTTTCTGTTGATCACATTCAAGT
Source organism: Burhinus bistriatus (assembly GCA_013397275.1). Lineage (NCBI taxonomy): Eukaryota > Metazoa > Chordata > Aves > Charadriiformes > Burhinidae > Burhinus > Burhinus bistriatus. Next base: position 158,394 of record VYXH01005546.1, on the reverse strand, counting down.
AGATCTTAAGACCCTCCATAATAATTTCAGCTATGTTTAGTATTTTTGCTATTCGCTAGAACAAAAGATGATTTCTACTTGTGGAGAGTGTATTCACTCAACAAGCCTAGAGAGAAACCAGGGAATTTGAATGGGAAGTTATCTGTATTAGGCAAAAAAAAGAGAGAAATGTGGTTCTTTAGAAAAGCATTAGCATCGAGGAGTTTGTGGTGGAATTGCATTTGAGTCGTAATCTTTTTAAAAAGCCCCCGCTAAAGCAGATAACTAATTTGCTATGTGGTCAGGCTGCTCAGGTTACCCCCTTGATGTTTTGGGCTGTGGGGACCCTCCTTCAGGACTTTGTTGCTCTCTGTAGCCACAGCAGTGGGGCCACAGATGAATAGGATGGAGTGGCAGGAGGGTAAACGTGAGAGCTTTGTGTTTTTAGACAGTTCTTTTGCTTCTAGGAAAGTTAATTAGGAAGTGAAACCTTAAGCAGTTGACAGTGTGCATTGTTGGCTGCTAGTGCTCTGTGACAAATACCACTGAAAGGTACTTCACTTTCTTTTGTAAACAGAAAGGTAAGGAATTTGCACAAAAATGTATTGGTGAAGATCTGCTTTTCATCATGGCCTAACCACATAGTAAACAACAGAAATAACTTGTTTTAATAAAGTATGGTGTTGAAACATTTATCAGCAAGCTCTTTCTCTCCATTTCAAAGGTATGTTTAGGTAAGAGGAACTGTTGCCTTGAAGAAACCCAATCTGAAATTTTGTTATAACATTTTCTTCAGGTCAAGGTCAGGAAACTTAAGGAAAAGTTTGACTTTTGGGCCATCATACAATTATGTCTGAGTTGATTAATACAGTATGCTGAAACAGCGATCTAAGAATTTCTTAGTATTTTAAATGTATTCCAAATAGTAGTTACTTACATAAAATTATTCTAGTAGTCACATTATAAAAAGCATGACTTCATTTTTATTGTCATTTTTTGCATGTAGCCATGCACAGTTACAAGCCAAGTATAATAAACCATGTATTTTAATTTCTCTATATAACAATAAAAAGATTAACATACCTTTCTCTTACGGGCTAAGTTCCCTTGAGTGGCACCAATATAAGTCTCTGCAGAATTAATAAACTAGGTCTGGGGACTTCAGAGTTAAAGCCTGTTAAAACAGTTCTGCGTAGTAGTTCAATTGATCTAGACTTTAGTGGTGTACTTGTGAAACCAAATGGAGAACAGTACGGAGGTGGCTTAAATGCACGGTAGATGCCCATTTCAGAATAAAGGTAGCTGTGTTTTGCCCCAGCACTTCTAACCTCTGCAGGTGGAGCAGCTCTGCACGCTTCTCCTCTCACAGACCTTCACAGCATGACCAATACAGAGTAACACAGCAGAATATTAATTATATGAAGACTATATAAAGGATATGGCATTTGTGCAAGTAAGATTTGCAACTCAACAAGCAGTCACCACAGATGGCTGCTCCAAGGGACTGGAAACAGGGACGCGGGAATGACATTGAGATGTGTATGTCTATGATACATGCGTGCTGGCTGGTGCTTAGTCTCATGCAAGGAATGGTGCAAAGGATATTTTCTAAGCGAGACCTACGCTCTCTGTAGCCTCTGTCCCCCTGGACTGCCCAGGCTGGAGCATCTGTGACTGTGCAGAGATCTCCTGGCAGGAAAGACATGGACCTGTTGGACTGGGTCCAGAGGAGGGCCACAAAAATGATCAGAGGGCTGAAACACCTCTCCTATGAGGACAGGCTGAGAGAGTTGGGGTTGTTCAGCCTGGAGAAGAGAAGGCTCCAGGGAGACCTTATTGTGGTCTTTCAGTACTTAAAGGGGGCTTATGAGAAAGATGGGGACAAATATTTTAGCAGGGCCTGTTGCGATAGGACAAGGGTAGTGGTTTTAAACTAAAAAAGTGTAGATTCAGACTAGATAGAAGGAAGAAATTTTTTGCGATGAGGGTGGTGAAACAGTGGAACAGGTTGGCCAGAGAGGTGGTAGATATGCCATCCCTGGAAACATTCACGGTCAGATTGGACGGGGCTCTGAGCAATCTCATCTAGTTGAAGGTGTCCCTGCTCATTGCAGTGGGGTTGGACTAGATGACCTTTAAAGGTACCTTCCAACCCGCACTGTTCTATGATTCTGTGATTCTATCTCTGCAGCTCACTGCTTATCCGTGCTGTCCCCTTGCTCACGTCCATTAATCTTAGTCCTTGTGCTAATGCCACAATTTCTTCAGCCACGCAGATATTTTACAATGGCTTTCCCTTTTGCCAGTTTTCCCTACAGAGAGGGAGAGCTTAGTTTTCTGTTTATACATTCCCATGAAGTGATGCTCTATCTGTTTTTACAAGGCTGTGTAATGCCATTTTGATTTAGTTCACAGAGTGAGCTATTTTTGAAGATTTTCAGAGGATCATTTTGAATATAAAATTATTCAAAAACTTTCACATTTTTCCATAAGAAACTCCCCAAATATTATTAGACTTCGCTTTTTTTTTGGTGTTGCTTTTAAAAATGGAATAGGAGGATTTTCAAAAGTCCTTAATACTGCCCTAAATTTCTTCCTACTCCTTCTTAATGTTCTTAAGAATGCAAATCCAACACACTGTAAAAATGACAGTGATATAATAATAATTATATTGTACAGGATAACTATGGGGTAATGGTGCTTGAGTAAGGGGGGCTTGAGTAGGGTTAGGTTACTATTACACAGTCAGAACTGCTCTTCAGGCACTTTAAATGACACCAGCGCCAGGTGATACAGGGCTGAGGATACGAAATTAACTTGCTGGTGGCTCTTCCTGCTGTATGACTATAGATGAGCATGGGGAGGGATAGAAGAAGGCTGAAGGACTGCAAGGGCATGTTTGGGTCGGGGAGGAGGATTCCACCCTTATCAACCCCGTTGTGAGCTCATTCCTCATTTCTTGAGCAGAGCGGAATGTTTATTCAGCTGACACACTTTCTGGGAAAGAGTCTAGAAGGAGAAACCGCTGCGTGACAGTCTTCTTCCTTATCGTCTATAGTGGTGATGTATCCGTGCAACATGTGCAGTGTGGGAAGGGATGGGGAAGAATGGCCAGCTAGACAAGGGGCAGATCTAGGAAAATGAAGTATTTGAATGCACAGGGGATTATTACCCCATTTCTCTGTATCTACAGAAATATTCATCTGAACTTAGCCTACCAAACCTTAATCAAAATAATCTTTTTCACTTGAGCAGTTGATTAACCCCTGAAGACTCCATCTTTCAGTGAGTTTAAGCAAATTCAAATAATATGTGTGGAGTATGCGGTGCTGATTTATACCAGAGTATATATTAATAGTGGTGTGACTGGATGGAGGCACGGGGAAAGGCTGGGAGCAAACCAAGTTGGTGGCTGCCCCAAGTCCAGCATTGGACCGACGGGGAACAGCTGAAAGCACAGGACTGCCTTCCTACTCCCAAATCACTGCTGTGATTGCTAAGCACTTCTGAGCCATCTGTATGACTTTGTGTGGGAGCAAGCAGATTTGGAAGGGTGTGATTAAACTTGCAGGAGAGGCATGCAAGGCACAGTGCGACGTGAGGAGCATCTCCTCGACTGATTTCTTCTGGGGGTTGCTTTTCCCTTCACTGCATCAGACCTCCTTGCTATCCCTTCTAATCCTGTTCAGGGGGTGTCTCTGTGAACGGATCGGTGGCCTTCAGCTGCATCTCCTCATGGAAATTGCTCTGACCTTTATTTCCATTTGTTGGCCCGACTGCTATCCTGTCCCTGAAGTGGAGTGTGGTTACACCTTTCTGCTTAAGCTGGCATGTTTAGTTTAAAAACAGAAGAAATTAGAACTGCTCAGCTTTCTAGAAATAACTTTTCTCCTCTCTTTATCACCTACAGAATGCCTGGAGAGTTTCAAACTAATAACAAGATTATGTAAGAGAATAGGAAATAAAAACATACATATATTTTATTTCTGCAGAAACACCCCTGTTGCATTTACTCTTCCAACACAGTAAATGAGCCTTCTATATACTTTGGCACTACAAAGCATTTCAAAGATACTTCTGGTAAACACCAATACCATATCTAACCTTCTAAATCTCAGTCTTCAGGAATGTATATATTGTAGAAGTGGAACAAAAAAGTCAGCTTCAACATTTTAAGCAATCAGTTTGATTCTGGTCACGGCAATTACTCTTTCTGTCAGCAGGAGTAAAATTTACAATCAGGAAATCAAAGAGTCAAACGTATTCCTGTACAATGCAGCATAAGCTGCACGTAAATTAGATCACCCTGCTGGAAAACCTGCTTCCTCTCATTTGCTGGAGCGGAGCTGGGCAGCCTCCGCATGCCGCACAGAAGCGTGCAGCATGCTCAGCCCCGACCCATGGGCAGGTGGAAGGAGTGGGATTGTGGTTAGGATGGCGCTGCCGTGCCAGGGCAGGATCCTGCTGTGCCCCCATCCCTCTCCTCGTCCACCCCGTGCGCTGCTGCCGGAGCTGGCCACCCTGCTTCCCAACCCAGCTTGCAAACGAGGGCTGAAGGATAAAGTTGGCTTTCCCCGATGTGGGTCAGCTGTCCCGGCCATGGGTGGGCCAGTACTTCTGCAAGCAAAGGGTAGGAAGAGCCCTCTGAGGATGCGGCCCGAGAGGGGCTGGTTTCAGTCCTGTGTGCATCCCTGGCTGCTTCCCACCCTACACGGAACCCCGGGCTGTGAGACGGTGCTGTGGAACGGACACAGGCTTGGAGAAAAGGGTTGCCTTTGCTGGGTGCGCTGCCTGGGCCAGCTCAGCGAGTGAGCTGCTGGTGAATCAGTCTGAGGGGGGGACAGCAGGGATTTATCAGGCTGTGGCTGATTGCCCTGGTTTGACTGCAGACTCACGTGGGCTGTGTAACCTCTAAACGCTGATGCTTTGGCCCCGGGAAGAGAGATGCTGCTTAGCTTGTCTGCCAAGGGTGAGCAAGGAGGAGCACGAGCACCTCATTTGGGCATTTATGAGACTTTGCTTAGGTCTGGCTTGACATCCCAACTACAAATATGGGGAAGAACCTCTAAATTGCTGGGCCTGAGCAGTTGGTCCTTTCCCAGTTGCAATCACCTGTTTAAGCAGATGGGCTTAGAGAAACTGAAACCCTAGGGATGGGAGACTTGAGCCACTCCAGAAAACTCTTCTTGTTCTCCTGCAGTTGCTAACCAGGTACTCCTACCTCTGCAAAAATACATCAGTGTTAACATCTGTCACTCTTCCAAGCAGGATTGTGCTCTGTAGTGCAGAGTCACAGGGCTCCAAGGACTAAAGGCTAGGCAAAAATGTAGCCAGAGCCAGGAACGGCTAGCACTGTGTGGCCCCATGCAAACCCTCCATCCCTCACCAAGGGTCCAGCCTTCAACAAGTAACAGAAATGTGCCGCATACCAGATATCTGAGTTGTTCTCATGAATTCAAAACACAAGGCACAAAATATGTGAAAAATCATCCCTGCATATAGTTTGGAGTAGCAAGGGAATGAAGGAGCAGAGCAGTAATCACGCTAGCACAATCAGTCCTGAGAGCTGCTCTCAAGGCAGCACACAAGCCTGGCTCCCTCTGCGCCCTCTCCCATCCCCTAGTCCCTCCTGTAGCTGGAGGAGAAAGCAGAAGAGCAGCTGGCCAGCCAGATCAAGGCAGAGGCACCCATCCTCCTCCCCATTCCCCTTCTGCTGCCCTGGAGCAGCGCAGCAGTCCCAGCCGTATTTCTCCCCTTTTCTGTCATCTCTTCGTCAAGGGGCATCCAGCTGACTTCATGCCTTCAGTCTGTCTTTTTTTCTTTTCGGGAATGAGGCATTGACAGTTTTCCCCTTTCTTCCCCATGGGTTCATTGGAAATGACCGAGGAAAACAGTGATCAGCCAACTTACGTGACACTCTCTCAGACAGACGAATGGGAAAGTGGGACTTTTGAGGCTGGTCTGGGCAATGTAATTAAAATGATCCGTGTGTGGCAGTTGTAAGTTGACCCTTGGCAAACAACCTGGCTGGTCAGATCAGGTTTTGGAAAGAGCTTTCTCATTTCTTAACATGGGTGATTCTGCATTTCAGTGATTCTATAATTTTTTTTCCTCTTTGGAGAATTCTAGTGGGTTTATTTATAAATTAGCACAGATTTTGAGACACCCGCTTCATCTTCTTTCACTGAGTTACCTTCTTCTACAAATAATTCAGAATCAGAATTCCTTTCCTAGGGAGTTAAAAA
>VYXH01005546.1:102446-152133 GCA_013397275.1 Burhinus bistriatus | reverse complement strand
AAAAAGAAAGAAAAAAAAAAAGAAAATAGATCTCATTTCAGTTGACAAGAATCAGTAGACTGGTTCCCAGATCTGGGAATCTTTCCTTTTGGTAGTACATAATCCTCTCTGACTACATTCATTTAATTCTTCAAGCCCACTCCGCACTTCAGTGTGTTCTCAGGTTTCTACCTCTTCATAGTACATTTTTAACACATAGAAATAATGTCTGAAAGCTAATTATGTTAAACAACTTCAAGGTAATCTCAAACATACTTGGTCTTGTAGAAAAATTTATGTCTAACTTTAAAAATAATTTCTGGTAACATTTATACAAGGAGTGTCATGAATATTTCTGCTCTGCTGAGCAGGATTTTGCCTTTAGAAAAATAATATTATCATTAATTATTTTTATCATAGCAGCAAAAAATGAACCAGGTGAAGCTGAGTTCTGGTGTGCTCAGTCTCCCCACTCACAGCCACCCTTTAGAGCCTGACCTTCTCCTCTAAATACTTGAAATCCAAGTGGATGCTATGGATAAAGAAGACAGGGATTCAGCACAGCCTTGCAGTAGTTGCTGGGGAAGGGAGGAGCTTGTATTCCTTCTCCTTCCCTCCTTCCTTCCCTCCTTCCCCCCTTCCCTCCTTGCTGCCAAGACATGTTACAGAGGCTCTAGGATCTCCCTGGCACGTTCTGTCTCTTGGAAAGGTCGTGTTTGGGAGCAGGATCAGCCTGACCAGGGGCAGGGAGGGGTTGGGGCAGAGGAAGCATGGGGGCAAGCTTCCCTTCCTCTTCCCCATACAGGCACACAACCCACATGGTTGCTGACCTACGAGGTTTGTATGAGCAACCCATAGGTGGATTCACAACGGTTCGGAGCCCTTCGGTAGGCAAACGTTGGCAACGTGCCACGAAAGTGTAAAGCCTCTGAATCTGGGGGATGCATGGGGAGGGGAGATATCTCCTGCCCATTCCTATCCCCTAGCACGAGATAGTGCTGCCTGGGAGAGGAAAGAAAAGTCTCACCTGTAATAGTACAGGGCATCTCCCAAAGGCAGTGGGAAATGCTGGTTTTTTCTGTTCACTGTGTACATGTCAGTATATTTTAAAGTAATTTCAGATATTTTTTTCTCAAATTCTGTAATAGCATGGCTTTCTACAGCTGTCTTCTCTTCATTTCATTTGTGGTTATGTTTTGTGGCATTCAATATTCTCCAGTGAGTATGAAGTTTATTTTCATGTTTAGAGGTCTGTACATCTCGTCTCAGGAAAGGGAATCCGATATGATAAATGCACCTGACAAGGCCTGATTTATTCATATATTTTGAAATTAATCATTGATGTAGTAGGTTAAAAAACAGAACTTGAGATCATGAAGTGATGTGTGGGAAGCATATCTGGACTTACTTATAACTTTGGAAGAATGTGAGAATTCATGTTTATTAAGCCAAAATATAATAAATTCACAATGTAAAATACAACTCCAAGTAGGCCAGATGATAAACATGTTTTAATGCAATGCATGCAGCTGCTCCACTCTGTTGTTTCCAGTCCTTCTCTGTCTGGCCTATTTACTTCCCCTTCATAGCTGCAGGACATATTTATTGGGACCAAAATTTTCCCTAGTTGTTTGCAGCACGACTTTCTGGTCCAGAGAAAGGTTCATTTCTTTGAACTGTTTTTCTAATAAGAGCAGAAAGCACAGCAAATACTAAATTAAAAACTACATAAGCACACTGCAAAGCAAATTCACTGGGTTTCTGCTTTCTGGGGAGACGAAGAGGGGAAGAGGTAAAGAACCGTATGTGATGAGCATGTACCGCTTGCCTGAAATGGCTGTGCACCTCTTCAAGGCTCAGGGTGACCCCAGGGGCAGCTGAGGAGTGAGGACCCCAACTGACCGACAAATCTGTGCCAGAGGAAAAGCAAGACAGCAAGGGGCAAGTCAGAGATGTGGAAGATAAAGTCCAGCGGTGGCTGAACTGGGTTTGACTTCAGCGATAGTTGTTCCTGTCCTGTATAGTGTGATCGGGCCCCAGGTTACAGATGTTTCAGAAAACAAAGCCAGTCGTTGAGGGAGTATGTGTGCAATATTAAAAGTTGTTCTGGATCCTCTCTCACTCAGGCATCGGAAGACAATTTTTATGTGTGAGGGAGCAGGTGAACAACTCTGCTTATTCAGTAATACAGAAATAAAAGTAACGTGACAGAAGCAGGGAGACCTTCATGGATGTTTTTTTAAAGTTATGGCCATGTCCTCTGCAGGCAGTTATACGAAGAGGGGATGTGACTCGTTTGTAGAGTTACTTGATGGGGATGCACCCTTTGCAATGCAGAAACCCATGGCACTTGCCTTTGCCTCTCCGGGTTGAGGGGGAACGAAAGGGAAACAAAGAAGATGCTGTCATGGAAAAAAAAAAAATGCATAGGTTTGGTTGTCCTGTATGCCAATTATAAACGCTGAGACAAATGGGCATCCTGGCAACTTCTTTTGGAACAGCAAAACAAAGGTGTGTGTTGTGGGATTCTCTGGCCAGCTCCAGGGTGGTTAGTCACCGCATCGTGCCTGGGAAAATGTGCTATATTTTAATTTGTGCAGTAAGGACAAGAACAACACACTGCACTTTGCATAACGTGCTGCACTTCATTTTAATAACACCAGACAACTTTCATACCAGGAAAAACATCCTCTTTGTAAAACCAGGGGGCCCAAATACTGACCCGTAACAATGAAATGCTCTCCATGAAGTGCAGAGTGTGAGGGAATTAGTTTAAAAACACTGGCCTCGGTGGAGGATGGAGAGGGAATATGATAAGACACTGGACTTAAGTAGGGGTCAGGGCACAGGTATGCAGAGCTTTGAACATGAAAATGGAAAGCGATGTAGTAATGTGATATCCCTCAGACGACAATATCTGCAGCTCTGCAGAAATTTCAGCCGTCTGTGGCCATTGTGCCCCTGTCACAGACTTGGAGCCTCTGTGTGAGCAGATGAACTTGAGGGAGCAGCCCCAGCTACTGCCTGTATAAAGTGTGTTTCTGATACGCTGATGCCAACAGGACACAAGTGATTTGGTCGTATTCTTATGGCAATCCAAGCTGTAACACATGCAGCCCCGGCTGTTTTACTCCCAGATCGTGTTGGTATGGATCTCTGCATCGCAGCTGTCCCTCGCGTTCCCTCCACAAGCCACAGGGAGCATGATGCATATTCCACACTGGTTTTCTGAGGTGTGAAATTCTTAAGCAGCCAGTCTTACTTGGTATGACATCCTCAAATCCTCAATTTTTTGTTAGAGGCTTTTTTTTTTCATAAATGCGTACATTGCATGGATCAAAGACACAGATCAGATTCATGTGGTTCCAGGAGTGTTTTCACAAGTTTTGGCCAGGATTCTTGATCTAGTGACTGTGTGGCGTAACACATCATTGAGCTCGTTGGCTGTGGGAACATATGGTGAGATGATCTTGTGGCTGGAATGCTTTAACCTGCATATATGTGATGTGGGATGGACCTGCTAGGTGTACTTTGTGAGGGAGAGGGAATTAGATCAACCACTCCCCAGTGGTACCAATAGATTTTTGCCACATACTTTGCTAGGGAGAAGTTGAGCCTTTGCCTCATGAATCCTTTTATTGAACAGATTTGAACAAGCAGATCAAATATTGGGGATTCTTTTGAACTACTGCTATCTTCTGCAATCACTGGTTTCATAAAGTCATTTCAGATCATTGCTGTCCCCCATACATTGCTGAGATGAGTGCGAACCAGAAAGTATGCAATTTTGTGGCTGTTGGAGGGCTGGGTGTGGCTTGTCACATAGCACTGTCTCCTGTTTATTTTTATGGAATGGGATGAGAGGGAAAGTTTAGGAGACAGGATGGAGCATTTGTCTTCTTGAAAATGAAATATCCATAACAGAGAGGATGAAGATAAAGCATCTCAGATTAGTATGGTGTCAATGCTGTCTATCATCTATATGCGTATACATTCCCTCATTCCACTTCAGATTTATTGTTTTCTAATCCACATGCTTACTTGCAGGGTTATGACTGCCCGTAAAACACATCTGTATTGTCTCATGTCTTTTTCAAACTCTCTCTCTTCTGCTCTGCCTCTTGTTCCTTTTATTGATACAGAAAGTGAGAAAGTAAGAAACTTTTATCGCCTGGTTTGTTTTTTCATTCAAATAACAGTTGAATTGTCTGAATATGATAGCTCAAAATTGTAACACAAATCAAATTACCTTAAAAAAAAAATCGAAAAAAAAAAAAAAAGAACAAAGAAAGGCTGTAGAGAAGCAGCTGAAAGTGTCATGGACTGAGGAGAGGACACATGCCGCTATCATTCCTGCAACACTCAACAACATCCAGCACAGTTACTGCAGGATGGGGAGAAGCAGACCTGTTTTTTTGAGCTGATACTTAAGTATTCGTATGGATTTTGCTTAGATTGGCAGCAACACTTAAATGAACAGTTTTGTGAAGAAATAGACACTAAAGATAATGTTATTCCTGTTGTTTCCATGGCAACGGACATGCTTGATGGAATATATCCGTCACGTGTGCTCTGTAACCATCTGGTTTCACAGTCCTCATTTCAGACACTCTAGGAATGAAATGTAGGTAAACTTTAATCAGGTTTGTAATTACTGTTGTCCTTACAGAAATTATTTAACATGATTTTGCAGCTGCCTCAGCACAAGGCCCAGAGGTCTTTTTAGGGTTTTATTGCCACTTTTAAGAAATAGTTTAAGGATTGTTATTGTACTTTAGCTACAGATGCCACTGTTTCTTCTTGGTTTCTGAAACTGTGTTATAATGACATCACATTAAGATATTTTTTTTCCAGGCTCCAAAAAGGTCACAGTTATTTTTTCCAAATGGCTCTGTCAAGCATAAAAATTAACCATACTTTGAGCTGGATTTTCTGTATTTGTAATGTATGTTTATGTTAGAGTTTCTGTCAAAACAGGGATTAAAGATAAATGTAGCTAATTAAAAAAACATTTGCTTAGAGCTCCTGGTAATAGATACCTCATTGTGGGGTCTTGAGGTAAAGCTTACTTTAACAACTGATTCAGTTTATGGGATTGGGTTTGAACATTATAGAAGGCTATTTCAATTTTCCAAATTGTGCATATTAGCCTGAGAACAATCAAGTTAAGTCTATAAGTAAATTGCAGAAGAGAAGTCAGGGTGTACATGCTAGCTATGTAAAATGTTCTTGTCGGCTCTACTTCCTACACTTCATCATTTCGAATAATGCTTCCCAGCAGTGTATGTAAGTGAAAACTGGTTTTACAGAAGGGAAAAAATCTCTCTGGCACTGGATGAGTCAGTAAGTTGCAAACTGGAGCGTAAGGTAAAGAAAAAAATTTAAAAAGTTCTCATATCAAATTAGGTAATTGTTTCCTTTTATCTTACTTTATTTTACTAAACAGCTGTGCCCACAACATTAATTTCATTGCACATGACATCTGTGTTATCCTAGGGACTCCTGTGCTGGGGAAAAGGTCAATGCCAACTGCAATTGCATCAAGTTTCCATAAACTTTCAATGGCCAATAATATTTTGTGCTTTATAAAAAGCGAGTAAAATAATAATGTATTTGTGTAGCGCCTTTCATATTAAGGGATTTCAAAGAGAACTACAAACTGTAGGCCCAATCCTTTAGTTCTTATGTAAACAAAACTCCCATTGATTTCAGCAAACTTATGCCAGAATAAAGAGGACAGAGGAAAGGTGTCAGGATTTGGCTCTATATACTGCATGCAGCAATCACTTCATCCACTAATAAAGTTCAGTCATTTTTTGGATGGGATTTGGCAGTTGTTTAACATGAGTGGTCTTGAGCTGACTCAGTTTAAATGGAAGGATAAACAAAAAAATAGTTCTCTAATTAAGATTTTGGATTCCAGAGGAAGAAACTTTGATAAATTGAAAGGGCTGGTTAGGAAAGACAGCTGGGGCTGAGTTGCTCAGGGTCTTCAAAGTGAAGAAGGTTTGGAATTGCTTCAGGTCAAAGACACTGAGTGGTACCAAAGTATCACAAGCAATAGGAAAAACTATGGAGGGAAGTGTTTCAGACCTGGCAGGGGGAATTACTACCTTGGGAAGAATACTGGCAATAAGTAGGGAGCCTACAGGAGCTGAAAAAAGGACTACTGTACAAGGAAACCCTTGATATAAAAATCAAAAAGAGTGGGAATAAAGTGAGAAGTGGCTGATGTCAGACTGAGTTTGACCTAGCAAGGGATATCAAAAGAAACCCCAGAGTTTGTCCACTGCAGGTAAAGAGAAGTGGGACTTCTGTGCATTGAGAATGGGATAGAGATGAAAGGTATTGTCAGCCTGGAAACAAAGTGTGATAATCCTTTGCCCATGTTCATCAAGGATGACAATATCGGCCATGAGGACAAATGCGAATGGATCAGTGGGAATGTGGCATCCAAGTGCAAATTTCAACTTGAAAGTTCATCCTGAGTGGGACATGTTGCCTGTCTCCATGCCAAGAGACTGAAAGATGTGCCGTTGAGAACTGCAAGCTTCACAGCATGTTTGGGTGGAGCTAGCACTGGTACTGCAGGCCAGGAGAGCAGCAAGGAAAACATCTATATTTAAGTGTAGGAAAAGGTATCTAGACAACCATAGGCATATAAATCTGTGTATATATATAAAACTGTATGCAAGGTCCTACAGCACACTTTGAAAGAAATCCTGCAGGAATGGTAGGAGATAAATTAAAAATAGTAAAATACAAATAATAGTTTATCAAAGGTAGATCATACCAAACTGTTATTTCTGTTTAGTTACTGGTTTTCTGGACAAAATTAATGTCAAAAATAGCACCTATCAGAATTTCAGGAAAACATGCTCTGGAAACAAATGGGCAACCTTTACTTGTCATAATGAGAGGAATCAGGAGAGGAACTGTGAAGTAGGCAACAGGACACCTGAAGGTGGACTGTGGACAGGGTCTGTGGAAAGGGAAGGGATCAAATCAGACTGGTTACCAATACTGATTTTGTTTAATACCTTCTCAGTGACTTGATGCAAAAATGAATAGGGTCCTGACAAAATGTATTGATATGTAGGGTTTGGAGGCATAGCCAATACCCATCTTTTGGAGAGGGCAGAGTCTAAAAGCCCAAATAAGAATGGGATAAAATAAATAAAATAATAAAATAATAAAATTCATTAAAAGTTCTGCTAGCAGCTCAGAGCTCATCCATTCATAAAAAAGTTGAGAAACAGCCTTTTACTTGATCAAAGACTGACTGAGAGCCATCAATGTGATGTAACCAAGAAAAGACAAACTTAGTCTCAGAATTTGTCAGTGAAATTATTGCCAGTGGAGACAAAAAATACTGGCATCACCATGCAGGGCTCTGGCTAGACCTCTTCTCAACCACTGTCTTAAGAAAGGCCATTTGAAAGCCTAGCAGATGCAGGTAAGGGACTCAAGCAGGTTCAAAAGAAGTATCTTTGTCTGTGTAAGAGGATGATAGAAGAGCTCGTCTTGCTCAATCTGGCAAAATGAAGATAAGGGGGAGAGCACAGGGGAAAGTAGCAGGGAGAAAAGAGTCATTTAAGCTAAATTAAAATAGTTTCACATGTACAGTGGGTGTAAACTGAGAAGAAACAAATTTAAGCTGGAAATTAGAAGGCAGCTCCTCATTGTTAGAGCAAGTGCGTTTTGGAATATTCTCCACTTGAGTAACAGAGGCCAAAACCCAACAACTTTTATGTCGGAGCTTGAAGAGCGTATGAAAGAAATTATACAATGTTTTTGCCTGCAGTAACAGGGGAATCAACTTAATGGCCCAGAAAGTTCTTCGGAGCCCTGTGTTCTGATATCCTCTGCAGCAAACACTGTTGCTGTATAAGAGATTTGAAAAGAAATTAAGTGCAGTCCTGTTGAAATTGAAGTGGGAATTTAAGTTCCCCAAGAGTAATTAGCCATGCTGTGTGTGGTCGGGACATGGAAGAGACGTTTAATGGCTGTGAATACCAGTAGGTCTTCAAGTGGTGGAGGAGATTATAAGTTATTGGGATATTCATATACTAATATTCACTTAAGTTCAAGGGATAAGTCCTTTTGAACACCACCTATTAATACAGTGTTGAGATGATGGTTTAGCATTCACTTAGGTGACAGCCACCTATGTCTGACTGTCCCTGCCTCTCCCAGATGTGGAGGAACCAGAAAATAACACAGCTTGTCTTTCACATAGCAATAGAAAATGTCTTGTTTGTAGAGATAGCTTTGAAAGCACAAACTACTGTCAATATAATCCACTTGTTAGGGTTAAAGAGATACACAATGACATGGCTTTCATGCAACAGGGTAACAAATACAGCAAAGAGGGGAAATCAAGCTCCATTTCCCTAAATACAGACACACTTTTCAGTAAATTGAGTCAAATTGGAGAATGTTCTTAACCTATTGTCTTGATATCTCAGTTTTAGCATGCAACTTAAACTGGGATCAGGGAAAGGTATCTTGAACATCACTCTGTGAAAGATCTTGAATGCAGACGGAAGGTTTTTGCCAGCACCAACACTGCCTGGCTTATGAAATTTGTAGAGAATTGTTGTCTAACAATATTATAACATGAAGCACTCAGTGATAGGTCTCTTTTTCTAAACTACTAAAATATTTAAGAATGAATTATGTTAGAGGCATGCCATTAATTGTGGTGTAATTTTCACCATGTGTATAATATTTAACTGCACATTTTGTCACAGTGCAATTATAGGAAATGTTTTTCCAAGATGTCTCTCTGTCTATATATACATTGTGGTTGCTCTAATTATTTTCCCCAGTGATAATGTACAACATTCCCAGGGTCATGTCTTATAAAACATTTGCTGATAGACAGGATACATAAAGAGTAGTGTAGTGTACTTTTCTTCTAACTTTGTAGTTAGTTGAGAAAGAAGTTTGAAAAAGTTCTACGGCCTGTGCACATATATTTGTCTCTGCCTTTTCATTTGTATTAGACACATGTCCGGTACTTTGTTTTCAGTGCTATGATGCTCTAAGTCCCCAAGGGTTCTAAAACAACTGAGTGAAATTAACACTGGAAAAATACATAATAATTTGCCTCAAAATGACCATTGCTATTCCAAGTATGCTGTGCAGTGTGGTTCTTTGAATTTTCACCCACATTGTGTATGTGGATGCAATAATGATGGGCATGCAATTAGTCAGCAGTTGGCAGACACTGCACAAGTCAGTGCTCTACACTTAATCTCTTCCTGGAATCTTGGGAGAATAATATTTGCATTGGCTTATAACCAAAAATCATCTTAAATACAACTTGATTTTGTATATTTTACCCAATTGTATAATTGTATGGACAAAATGTGTATATATTAAATGGCATATGCTACATGGAATTTTCCCAAGTATAGTATTAACTGTTTTAAAAACCATTTCTCCTGACATATGGTAACATAATGTGGCCAGCACACCTGTCTGGCTAGAGAGAAAAACTGCAAAAAAGAAATAAAAAATGATCTGATTCTTCTTTTACTTCCACCTGGCAAATCAAGAGAGATTTCACTGATGTCGTTATTCTTAGACCATTATACATTTAGTGTAAATTGGAGAAGTATCCTGTCTGTTGTCTTATCAAGGTAAGAGTAATCTTTTTCTGATGCACCTAACCTCCCTCCCCCAAAAAAACCCAACCCATACCCGCTACACAAAAACAACTTAATGCTGTGGGTCACATTTTTTTAAGCATGATTTTGGAAAAGATATAAGATTAAGAATTGCTAGCTATATCATTGCATCACTGAAAAATGAGACTTTAAATTTTAGTATAGTTACAGTTTGAACAAAATTTTCAGTAAAAAGTTTTGAAATAACAGACTGGTACCATATGTGGTAGGTTAAACCCACTGACCAAGCTCAATGGGAATTTCAATTCTGATCTCCCACCATGGTAAGCATCAAATAAGTCAGAATTAGTCAGTCTTGTTGCTTGGGCTATATGGTACTTCATAGGACATCTGAATCAAATAATTTTCTCAGTCATATTCACTCCTCAGGTTTATCTTAAGTCCATCTAAATATGCAAATAAACTGTAATGTAACCAAGTCTGGGTGTCCCAGGAAAAAATAAAATTTAGAAGACTTGAGACCTGCATTGCTGAGGTCTATGGAGACTTTTTCATTAGTTTTGGCTGCTTCAGGGTCAAGCCAAGGCACAGGCTGTGTGGTTCACTCTCCTGCAGGCATGGCTTTACCAAACATGAGGGAAGGTGCCATACATCAACACCACGACCACATCCAGCCCATTTGCCTGTGCCTCATGGCTATCTTCTTTACCTAGGAAACCAGTATGAGAGACCTAGTCATTCTGAGTGTATACGATGTGGCCATAACTATCTAATCTGAGGCAAGTAGTTGAAGGTTTCTTCAGTCTTCCTATCTACAGAACCGTTTCTTGGGTGGAATCATAGGTAAAACGTTCTTCATTTTTTTTTAGAATTATTTGTTATTATGAAATCGAATTGTAAGGGTTACAAAATTTCAGTAAAAGCTTATAAAATAACACAACACAAGCAATATCTGAATGTATGAAGAAAATTTATTAAAATCAAGCATGATGGACTTTGTTTTTCTACAAAAAAGTTGTAATTAATTTCTTAACTTCAAGATTTGATTTTTTTCATATAAGTGCACTCATTTCAATGAAATCGTTGATGGAAAGACAAGAGTAAGCCAGAATCAACCTAATGCTGTGGTGTTAGTGTTAGCGTCCAGAGACGACTGATAGCAGCAGTTCACAGTTGTTCATAAAGTCATGTAATTTTTTTTTATTTATTTGATTTATAAGTCTTAATTTCAGATATCAAAAAGGTGAATTGATATATTATCAGGTCATGAGAGCATTGCTTCAAGCCACTGCATAGGAAGGAGAAGTCTAAATGAAAATAGAGCTAGGAAAGAGGACATTCAAACTAAGCTTCAGAAATATTTTCTAACTTTGAGCTCTTTGGAGTTTTTTTCCCAGGAAAAAGAGAATTGCTGAATCCTTGAGACTTTTAAAGTTAATCTAAACGAGACATTAGAAAGTACAGGAAACAATCTTTCATTGGCAGGAAAAGGGCAAGATGACTTTTTCTTTTCTAATGACTAATTCTATTATTTTAAGCAGTTCTGCCATCCAAAGGGCGCAAAAGACAGCAATCATGATTAGTAACAAGATAATGATACAGGCCCTGGTTTATTTCATGGTGCTTTTTCTCCAATTAATAGCAAAAAGAGAAGGATTGAGAAAATGTTGCTTTAATGCTTTATTCATGAAGGACTTCCTGATGATGAGCTTTGTGAAGAGCATCCCCTGTGCTGCAGAGACAGATGTTTTCTGTGGCCCTGATTCAATAAAGCGATCCTGTTCAGGAAAGCGGTTAAGCCAGAGAATATCCCAACAACCTGAGGATGAGAACATGACAAATTTTCAGTATTAAGAAGATCTAAAAATGTATGCTTTAATGTGACTTCTTTGACTGACGTTCAGTGTCCCTCAGATTATCCAGGGACGAATTGAAACCAGGTTAACTGGGGGCCTGAATGGATGTACAAGCTTTTATAGATCTGATTTTTCCATTACCTATAAACTGCTCCGAGTCTCAGACTAACTGAGGTCAGATTATTCCAAGATTGGCAATTATTTCTCCTCATCCTGTTCTAAATCTCCATCTTATGGCCTTCCCCGAGACAGAAAATTTATGTCCAAGCGACACATGATGGCAGAGCTTCTTACTTTGTGTTGGCCCTTTATGAGTCCAAAACTAAGAGCTGAATGACAATGCACACTTCTGCGGTGTCATGATTGTAACTCCAGAGCCTCTGTATGGATCTATACATACATCTATATAATTTTTACAAAAGAGCTTATCAATTTTTTCTTCTCAGTTCTGAAACTTTCAACTGTGTTGTCGCAGGTGTGGGAGGAATTCCCCTTCTAACCAGGTCAAAGCAGTTCTTCATGGTTACCTTTCCAGCAGATCGTGTCACAGGTTGAAAGACCTTGTGACACATGTCTAGAGCATAAGACTATAGCCAAGAGAGGAGGAGATGACACAGCTGAGAATCAGACCCTATGAGTTTCTGAGTACCTGCTGCTCCCAGTGACTGCTTTGGAGGATGAAAACATTCAGCACTAGGTGGGATCATGTCTTCTCCATAGCCTGGTTGTTACATTTTCAGTCTTACCGCTGTGAACCGTCTAAAACACAAAATAATCCCTTTCCCTGCCCTAAGCACATCCCCATGCTACTTTTCTTGACCAGAGCTGATGCACTTACATCTGCCAAGCTGGAAACCCGTTGGCACTGGCCAGTCTTGATGACTGACCTCTGTTCTGGTGTAAGCTCCATTAGTTCATACCGGGTCCATATGGCAGTTTTCTCCCCCACTTTCCCCCTTCCCTTCTTCTGATTCTCTGAAGGTCTGGGGTTTTGTATGTCTTTTGCAGTGTCTCCCCATGAGTATTTCACTTCTGTTGGCACTTTCCGTAGCAGTATTAATAATGACATTTTGCTGGCACAGGGCCAGCTGTAAAAGTTTATGGAGTAATTTTGTAATAGAGCTGCAAGAGCTTAGCAAAAAACCCAGCAGGTGAACAAGCTTTCTCCCTCACTCCTTTAAAATAAAAGCTCTCCCATTCTGCAAGCTTTGCAAAGCCTTTGCACCAGGGTTTCTTGGAGGCAAGATGTACATATTTTAACATGACAGGTCTAGGAACCAGTGTTCTCCTGTGGCACTCCCACCTCCAGCTGCAAGGCTGTACCCCTGGTCCCCATCCTGAGCCATGCTCAGTGCAAACATTGAATATAAAATTGCTGCTTTCCCCTTGCCCTCCACCTTCCAGCTGCGTATTCCCACCCTGGTTCCCTGCTTGGAGCAATGATTTAATAAATATATCTACAATAATCATCAGCGCCTCTGTCTGCCCTCCCCCTCCCAGCTGCAGTTTCCCACCCTTATTTCTCTTCTGTGCCATGATTAGTACATATGTTTAAAATAAAACTCATCGTCTCCTTCTCCTTTCCTCCTTCCAGCTGTGGATTCCTCCCCACCTCCACCTTACCCAGATTTTCAGCCCTGGTTTGTAGGCATATTTCACAGAAAAATTGAACCTCTGGAAATGCCTCCCCTTCCTGCTGTCTGCCATTGCAAATCGAACAGTGGGCTTTAATATGAAACCAGATCATAGCCCTCCCTGGTGCTGACATGAAGCCCATGAGCAATCTGAAGAGAGCAGGAAGATTCTTCAGTATTTGAATCCCTTTTCTTCCAGTGTCTCAGCCATGAGGGGGAAGATCCTGAAAGATGAGGCTGTAGCCTGGGCTGCACTCCTCTGTGAAGGAAACAAAGGCTTTCCTGATACCTCTTGGTTCAGTTATATGACGAATCACAGTGTGACAAAATAGCTGAGGCTGGCAGGCACCAATCTCTGGTCCAACCCTGTTCTCCAAGCAGGATTAGCTGTAGCAGGTTGCTCAGGGTGGTGTCCAGTCAGATTTGAATATCTCCAAGCCTGGAGACTCCATGACCTCCCTGGGCAACCTGAGCCAGTGTTCAAGTATGCTCATGGTAAAACAGTTTTTCTTCAGTTTAAACAGAATTTCCTGTATTTCATTTTGTGCCAATTGTCGCTTGTCATGTCAGTGGGAACTACTGAGAAAAGTCTGATTCCATCTTGTTTACATACTCCATCAGGTGTTTATACACATAGATAAGCTAGATCCCCTTGAGTCTTCTCTTCTTCAGGCTGAACAGTCCCAGCTATCTCAGCCTCTCCTTGTATGTCAAATGTTCCGGGCCCTTAATCATCTTTTTGGCACTTTGCTGGAGTTGTCTGTGTCTCTCTTATACTGGGGAGCCCAGACCTGGACACAGCACCCAGACATGTCTCACGAGTGCCGAGCAGAGGGGAAGAATCACCTCTCTTGACCTGTGGGCAACGTGCTTCCTAGTGCAGCCCACCAGACTGTTGGCCTTCTTTGTCACAAGGGCACATTGCTGGCTCATGTTCAGCTTGTCCACCAGCAGCCCCAAAGGCCTTTTCTGCAAAGCTAATTTCCAGAGGATTAGCCCCCAGTGTGTCCCGATGCACGGGGTTTGTTCCTACCTAGGTGCAGGATTTTCCTTTCTTGAACTTGATGAGATGCCTGTTGGCCCATTTCTCCTGCCTTTCAAGGTCCCCTTGAACAGCAACCCAACCATCTGGTGTAGCAGCCACTCCTCATAGTTTTGTATATTCCGTAAATTTGCTGAGAGTTCACTCTGTCCCACCATCCAGGTCATTAATGAAGATGATCTGGATCCAGTATCAACCCCCGAGGTACGCCACTAGTGACTTGTCTCCAGCTGGACTTCATGCCACTGATCATAACCCTTTGGGGTGGTAGTTCAGCCAGTTTTCAGTCACCTCACTGACCGTTTACCTAGTCTCTACTTGATCAGTTTATCTATGAGGATGTTATGGGAGACAGTGTTGAAAGCCTTGCTGAAATCAAGACAAACAACAACCATTGCTCTCCTCTCATCCTCTAAGCCAGACATGTCATCATAAGAGGCTGTCAGGTTAGTCAGGCATGATTTCCTCTTTGTAAATCCATGTTGATGGTTCTCAATAACCTTCTTGTCTTTTGTAAGTTTAGAAACGGTTTCTAGGACTAGTGGCTCTACCACCTCCTAAGGGACCAAAGTGAGGTTGACCAGTCTATAGTTCCAAGGTGAGGTTGAATGACACCCTCCTGAAGAAAGGAGTGACATTTGCTCTCTTCTAGTCCTCAGGAACCTCCCCTGATCCCCATGATCTTTCAGAGATAGTTGAGAATCGCCTTGCCATAACACCAGCTAACTCCCTCAGCACCCATGGATGCACCCCACTAGGTCCCATGAACATGAGTATGTCCAAATTGTTTAAATGTTCCCTAAGACTAGCCTTCTCTACCAAGGGTAAGTCTTCTCTACTCCAGACTTCCCCATGGGCTTCAGGGGCCTCAGGTTCCTGAAGGCTGATCTTACCAGTAAAGACTGAGGCAAAGAAGACATGAAATACCCCAGTCTTTTCCATGTCCTTTGTCACCAGGTCCCCTGCCCCACTCATAAGTGGGGCCATATTTTCGCTAGGCTTCCTTTTGCTGATGATGTGTACCTGTAGAAGCTCTTCTTGTTGTATTTCACATCCCTCACTAGATGGACTTGGACCTTCCTAACTCCTTCTCTGAACACATGAACAGTGTGTCTATATTCTCTTTGGGTCACCTGTATTTGCTTCCACCTTTGCTTCCCTTTTATATTTCTGTTTTGGCAGGAGCCCCTTGCTCATCCATGAAGGCCTCCTGCTGCCTTTGCTTAATTTCTTGAGCCTAAGGATGGACCATTCTGGAGCTTACAGGAGGTGATCTTTGAAAATGAACCAGCTTTCCTGGTTTCCTGTGCTCTCCAAGACCGTCTTCCTTGGGATTCTTCTAAACAGAGTCCTGAAGAGTTTAAGCCTACTCTCTTGAACTCCAAGGCTTTGATCCTTCTGTTGGCCTTGCTCTGTCCTCTTGGGATCCTGAACTCTACCATTTCATAGAGCTCCAAGGCTATGCCTGACCTTCACATCCCTGATCAGCTCTGCCTTGCTTGTAAGTATCCCATCCAGCAGAGCATCTCTCTCATGGATTCCTTGATCACCTGTGTCAGGAATTTGTCATCTGTGTACTCCAGAAATCTGGATTGCTTGTGCTTTGATGTATTGTCCCTGCAGCAGATATTGGGGTGGTTAAAGTCCCCCATGAGGACCAAGACCTGCAAATGTGAGGCTTATTCCAGTTACCTGAAGGAGCCTTTATCTACTTCTTCCTGATCAGGAAATCTGTGGCAGACACCCACCACAACGTAGCCTGTGTTGGTTTGCCCTGTAATCCTGACCCACAAGCTTCCAGCTGGCTCATCATCCAGCCTCAGGCAGAGCTCCAGGTGCCCTCCCAGCTTGTCATTCCCAGAAAGCCTGCACCCATCCATGGCAGTGCAGCAGTGATGGGAGCTATCCCACCATGGCTCTGTGATCCCAATGAAATTGTAGCCCTGCAACTGCATGCAGACCTCTAATTCCTCTGGTTTGTTCCCCATGCTGCTTGCATTAGTGCAGTGAATTAGTGTGCCTCAGAGAGGCACCCAGTCATGCTGTTTCCCCAAAAGAGAAATGAGAGGTTTCCCCATGATGCTGTTCTGAAGGCACTTTCTTATTTATGTGCATATGACTGAGGTGGCTTCCCTTCAGCCCAACAAAAGTTGATTAAGCTTTGTCAGGTGGATCTCATGTGTAATTCCGGTGTTCCTCGACTGTCCTGTGGTTGTAAAAAACCAAATCCCTGTTGTAGACACCAGCTGCACAGCCAATTGTTGACCCGCAGGATCTGTCCTCTCCCCATCAAGTCCATGGCATATGCGAGCGGAGAGACATAAGGAGTTTTGTATTGGACAACAGTCAAGAATGAAGCATATGGTATTTTATGAAAAGTCTTGTGAACTTGCTGCCCCAGGGAATACTTTTCCCTCCCAAATTCACTCCAAGTACACACACAAGCCAAGGAAGGGACCTTCTCTTCCCTACACATTGGGCTTTGCAAAGACTCCAGAGGGTTGGTGAGATTTTGGGCTAGACTTGGGCCAATAAGAAAGGTTGAAAGCCAGAAATCTCTGTTCAGGCTCTGCATCAGTAGCACCCCTGACTAGTCCCTACCTGCCTTACCCTGAGAGATGCTGATGGCATGAGTCAAGTCAAGCTCCTTGTGGCAGACACTGGGATGGTGCTCTGCATGATGCAGATGAGTGGGGCACGCTGAATGCACAAAGGGACCTTTTGGAGGTGCAACAATCTCTCAGGAATAATTCTGAGTCCACAGAAAATGGTTTCGTTTTGGTCTAGATATGACTGGAACACTTTGGGGGTGTCCCAGGGGGCTACAGTGTCTACAAATTGGATGATCTATCTTATGCTAGTGCTTTTGGGAGTAATCCCACAGAATAAAGAGGAAATGGCCACCATGATACAATGGTAACAATATTATGGTATTGATAATAATTGGTCCTGATGGTATAGGAAGGATGGTATATTTCGAAGGTAGGAAGTTCCATTCAAACACAAGGAAAAACTTCTTTACAGTTAGGGTGACCGAGCACTAGAACAGGCTGCCCAGGGAGGTTGTGGAGTCCCCTTCCCTGGAGATTTTCAAGACCCACCTGGATGCAGTCCTGAGTAATGTGCTCTAGGCATTCCTGCGTCAGCAGGGGAGTTGGACTAGATGATCTCTAGAGGTCCCTTCCAACGCTAAAAATTCCGTGATTCCGTATGTTCAGAACCACACAAAGTTCAAGTAAGTTCTACATCCATGCAGCATATGCACTGTCATCTGGGGTATGCATCAGGCTTCTGGGGAATGACAGAGCTACTGGAAGCATAATGCCTGGACATAAACTGAGTGGTACCCTCTACTGTGTTGCACAAAGTAGACCAGCTCTGCTGACTTTTCCGGGATTGGGACCATGATCTCCGTGCTCACTTTGGAGTGGCCAGCACTGCTAACGATGCTAATGAGGAAAATCCAAGGTTGTTTGCAGGCTGTGTCTAATTGCATTTAATCAGTGCCTTGTGAAGTAAAGGTGGGTTGAAATTCCACACTGCCAGACAGTGTTGAGTGAGTTATTCTAATTATTATTCGAAGGAGCTAGTCAATAAGAACTAAAATAAAACCAAAACCCAAAAGCTTCTGTTCCACAGGGTTTATAGTTGGCTGGGATAGATCAACATCTCATCTTTCACCTAAATAGGAATCCCTGGACTCTCTCAACTACTCTCATTTCTGAGCCAGTCTCTAGCTGAAACAGCATTCCAGAAAGAAGATAAGATTATCCTTGATCAAAACAGTGTTCTTATTCTCTATCCTGGCTGGACAAGCTCTGTGGAGGAAGTGGCTGCTGAGAGAGGGAAGGGAGAAAAGCCAAAGTTATGCTACCTTGGGACCACTCCACCTTCAGGAACAGAGAGCTGGAAGAGGTCTGCATCTTGCAGAAATGCGCACTCTGCTCCACTGGCCTCCGCTGGCCCTACCTCACCTCTCCCCTAACATGTTTTCAGCATACTGTTCTCCAGGCCCTTAACCTGAGCAACAAAGAGTGGTTTAGTGTATAGGCTCATGCGGAAAGCCCAGACAGAAAACCCTGCTAACATTACAGTTTTCACCATGAGGGAGACCTTTGGCCCTATGGTCCGCGTACAGCAGTAGAACAAACATTCAGTGGCTGCAGAAAGCTGAAGGTCAGGGTAATCACAACGTATTGAAAACTCACCCAAAACTCATTAATATCAGAAGCATGGAATCTTTGTCCGATGACCAGACCAACATCATCTGGTAGAAATACTTAAGGTCACTCAGTATTTGATATTTGTCAGCAATTTGTAGCTGGAACAGTTTGTCCTGCAATAGCTAGGATAGGATAGAGTGCAGCTCACATTATGACCTCCTGAATGGTTTCATCCAAAGCCCATCAAAGCTGGGAGGGAGTCTTTGGCTTCAATTGTCTTTCAGTCAGGCATTAATCTAATGCACCATAACTATCTCAGACAAATTCCTTTTTGTATCAAACTGCCCTCTGAAACTGCCTTCTTTTTTTTATTGCTTCATCAAAATACATCCAGCTGTTCCTGTGCTTGTATCAGTACAATTTGCCCCAGACATTCCAATGGAAAATTGTATGCATATATAAGTCAATAACAGCTGAATCCATTTTCTTCAAACTCCCCTTATTTTAAATCTAATGGAAATCTAGAGAATGTGATTTGCTTGTCCTAACTTAATTAGATCAGTAATTTTAAGATTATTAGCACTGGGCTTTTTTACTTCTGCGCAATGTGTTTTGAATTCCATCTCTTTGCTCATAGAAAAATGTTGTTACACAATGGGTTATTTTAAATTGTAAATGTCCGGCAAGCTTTAAACACATATTAGGCTAGTACAATGCAAAGAGAAAGTGACAGTGATCTCTTCGGTACTCCCAGCTGCTATTGACCACGTGATATGATAATAATAATAGCTTGCATTTCTGTTGAATATTTAGCTTCAGGAAAAAACTTGAAGGATGTTGGGCTGCTCTCGAGTAATTTATGAATTCCATATGTTTATAAGTGTCTTTAAATACTGTAAGGGATTTACAGTATGAAAACATGTTTGGTCCTAGGAGGTGCTGACTGTCCATGGGCAAGGAGGAATATAATTAAATTTAGGACATGCTGCACATGCCATCTGCTTTGATGTCATATGTCTGTGCAGCTGTGGCGTTTAGCAAATTCTGCCCACCTGGGAACGATGAGTCCCAGGCAGGATACAGAGGAGAACCAAAACTTCAAGACATTGAGTCAAACACTTTCTGAAGGAGGCAAGAAACAGACTTGCAGGGAAAACTAATGAAGAAATGGCATTGAAGTTCTCTGCTGAAGAGTGACAAACTTCTAGGTGAGACAAGTGTATTAAACCTGCTACTTTCAAAACTTTAATCTTTTGTTCTAAATGATTAAACTGTGCTGTGGTGTTAAGAAGACCACCCCATAAAGGCTTCTAGAGAGGTGACTATTCAGCCTAAAAGGAACTTGCAGGATGAGGCTGACAAGTGCACAGATTACTGCAATCTGGGATCTAGTCTAAGGCCAGGAAAATTGGAGCCTTCCTCTCAGGGTTGGATGAGGTGCGCCTCTAAGGAACTAGAATATCGGGCAGAAGAGCAATTCATCCTATAAACACCATCCAAGATAGGGCCAAGGGTGAGGGGCTGGAAACTGCATCCTCCATTCATGTGGACAGTCTTTCATGGCATTGAAAGTTCATGGCATATACAGGTGTATTGCTTGAAACAAGAGGCTTCATTTTGATGTTTTCAGCCAGCATATTTCACTTTTCCCATTCCCAAGCAAAAACCTTCTGCTTTGTTGAAGTGCTCAAACCACCTCAGTTAACGTTCATGTACATGTCCAGATGACATGCAGAGTGCTTGTGTTGCAGGCTGATGTTCACCACTGTGGTTACAGGGACCTGACCAAGTTTCCTTGCGGTCCATTGTGCTGACCCTGGGGTCCATTGGCTCTTGTGGGTCACCACAAGACCTGCTTGGAGGGGGAACTTTCCCATTGTTTGGAATGTAGTCTGACCGAGGGGAACCTGTAGTTTGGAGGGAGGAGAGCATGAGCCACCTGAGTTAAAAACTTTCATAATGGAATGTACTGCTTCTGTGAAAGCAGAGTAAAGCTGGGCTGACTCAAAAAAAAAGTCAGTTTTGTCAGTTCAGTAGACCAGAATGCACTGAAAATGCTGAAGCAGTTTAAAGTGACTACTTTAGGTTTTTTTAGTTTCACTGATGGAGGACTGAAGTGTTTCTTGACATAAAAATCTATTGAAAGATCATTTACACAGAATCAAAATAACCAGCCCTACTTAAAAACAAATTGCCTTGGATTATACAGCAGGCAACGTAGTAGGTTCATATGTAATCCACCAGACCACAGCACATCCCAGGAAAGTCATTTAGTTTGAATCCTGTTTCTGTGGAAGTCAATAGCAAAACTCCCACTGATTTTGCTAGCAGCAAAAGTTCACCTCTTGGATGCAGTTTTTACATTCCTATAAGGGTGAACAAAACCCTGTTTTAACCATGAGAAAGCAGGATCACACCCACACAAGCAGAAATCTTCTGTGAAACGTCCATTGCCAAATGAAGGAAATAGTCATGGAATTTAGCATGCTGATGACCATTGCTCAAAGAGTATTCCTTGGTTAACGTGCAAAAGCAGGTGGAAAGAGCAGGTTCATCTCTTCTGAAGGGCTCCTTATAATTATTTTTTTAAATATTCTAGGCAAAATAATTTTTATCTTCCTCTATATTTAATTTCTCAGGCTCCTATGAAACCTAAAGAGAACTTTGTGTAGAAGATGGTGTTGGGTAGAAGATAGTGGAATAGTGTTTTCCTTGTTCTGAGTAAATGGTCAGCCTGAAGTTACCATTAAACAACATTTGTTGTAAAAGATAAGGCAGGACTTCAGCAATACCCTAAATATCCTAATACCCTAAATACTTCTCCGAAACTATCTGTGTGCTTAAATAGAGCCATACTTAAGTGTTTGCATTTATCTGAGTTTTCCCTTCCTAGATAATGAAATTACAGGGAAAGTACTGGTATTACTTAAACCTTTTAAAATAATAATGATAATAATAATAATTATATT
Organism: Burhinus bistriatus; assembly: GCA_013397275.1. NCBI lineage: Eukaryota > Metazoa > Chordata > Aves > Charadriiformes > Burhinidae > Burhinus > Burhinus bistriatus. The sequence goes on along the minus strand of VYXH01005546.1, from coordinate 130,855 downwards.
ATTAATAATATTTAGTATTGATTCTCAATAATTATAATAAATTAATTTTAAAAGAAGAAATCATAAGTAAACATAAATTAAAATAACAAATAAAAACCAATAGAAGTCAGTGATTTTTACTGAAAACCAGATTTTTATTTTCTTGTGATGGAATCTGAAAGAAATTTCTAGCAATATTTTATCTCTGTTTTGGAACTGTAATCTTGCCTCTTGGCATTTTAGCTATATTCTAGCACATGACTGTCCCACCAAGTTTTCTTTTTTTTATTGTGGCTATGGAATAAACTAAGCTTTCTACAATGTACCATTTTTCTGAAGAGAGTGTAAGTAAGTAATTAATCGTCTGCCTTGGCATAAGAAGTTTGGGTAATTCAAGTTTCATACAAGGGTTTTTCCAGCTCTGTTTGGCAGTACTGGAGGTGTGAAGGACTGACTAGAGCTGATTGAAACTGAAATGGTATACAAACCTCTTTCCTGTCCTTGCACACAGTGAATTTGATCCAAAATGAATTTCTTTAAGCTACAGGTATTAGAACAGAAATCAGATAGTTTGATTTTAAAATACCTTCATATCTTTTGTAAAAAAACCTTTCCGAATTAAAGCTTAAAGAAAGTGAGACATTGCCATTCACATTTTTCAGTCTGTTGTCTTCAACATGCAGTGCAACACCTGAGGAAGCATGTGCTGAAATTACCTTTGCTAGCTAGGAGCCAGGTGTATAAAACAACAGGGGTGTCTTTCTGTAGCAGAGCTGCCAATGTGATACTCCACTCAACAATGTCAAGAGGTTTTTCTTTTTCTGGACAAAGGGACAGCAAATCTCATAAGAATGCAATGAGGAGTGTCTTAGCATTTGCAAACACTTCTTCTAAAGTTACTAGAGGAGTAGACACTACCAACAGACTCAGAGGTAGTACCCGTGGTGCCCAAGAAACAACTGTTCTTCCTTTCTTCTGCATTTACAAGGTTAAAGGGTGGTGTGTTGTAGTTTGAGGTAACACAGAAAATTATTAAAGAGAGGATAACGGAGGTCCAAGGTGAAGTAAGCGTGTAAAGGGGTAAATTCTCACACTTCCCTTTTAGAATTTAAATTTGGGAGACTTCAGAGTCAGCAGTAAAGCAAGATTCCCTTTCTAGCCTAGCTTCTGCTCTCCCACTGCTCTTGAAGTCATACGAGCCACTAATTAAATTCTCTCTTTATACTTCTCTCAAGCCTCACTGCTTATTGCACTCCCATCCTCTTGTCAGCTCCTTCTATCACAAATCTGCCCCTGCTTAGAAACCCTTACCAGTTCCAAACACCCCCATAACGTATGTGCTGAGACAGGGCAAACCTGAGACTGAAACAAGTATTTTACACCTTAGAGTGACTTTTCAAGGTCTTGAATCTCCCTCCCTCCATCACAACGTAAGCTCTACAGGATGTCCAAGATGTAGAAGTACCATCATTCACTTTTCATAGATAAAAAGAAATTACTCATGTGGAAAAAAATCAAGCCTCTCCACTTCCAAGACCAAAATCGACATCTCTTGAGCACCAGCTTTCTGTAGGAGTAAAAAAAGCCACCCCACCTCTTTAGACAGATGACTACCTCCTTTCATGTCTCGTCCAGGATGTTTTGATTTGAGCACTGACCTTCATTGGGCACAACTTAAAAAGGCACTTATGATGTTTCATTTAATTTACTATAGTTTCTGAGCTTCCTTGTTCAAAGACCTACAGGATAGCTTATTTCATTTAAGTCCTGAATGAAAGCAAGCATTCAGGAGTAACTGATTTGCCTTCAGTTTACCTACCACAGTTCCTGAGATCCCAGCATGCAGAACTTTTCTTAATCTGACACCCTGCCATTCTTTCCAGATATCTGGGTATGAAATACTGCACTGGAGAGCAATGAAGACCTGAGACACTGTTGTCTTATCTTCTTAACCAGCCATTTACTTGTAAAAGTTAATATGGTTGAGATTGTGTTTTGGGAGGGGGAAGGAAAGACAATTTAATCCTTGTATAAGGAATATCAGACCTTGTGAATCTGAAATAAAGAATGTTGTTGTGTGTTATAAATGGCAGAGAGACTAAGAATATATCCAAAATGTGGTATCAAGGCTGTGATGTAATGTGAAGGGGAGATGACTCATCCCATGCTGCACTATAGGACTGATGGAATAAAATAGTGGAAGAGAAAAGGGGAAAAAACCAGAGAAATGAGACAAATTCAGAAAGCAATACAGTTCCAGGAACTAAAGTATTCTGATACTGGAGAGTGTAATGCTGTTGTAAAAGCGAGGAAAAGAGAGATGTAGTTGTGGAGATAAGGAAAACAGGATGGGGGAGACAGATAGCAAAACCCAGAGATGATCTGGTGTAAGATTCACAGAATCACAGGGGTCGGAAGGGACCTCTGGAGATCATCTAGTCCAACCCCCCTGCCAGAGCAGGTTGCACAGGACGGCATCCAGGTGGGTTTTGAATGTCTCCAGAGTCGGAGACATTCTTCTGACTTGGTTCAAGTCAAATGACGTAGAGAGATACATTCCCAGCTACCCATTAGATAACAGCAAAAAGCATCACCTACCATTTTGTTTCTCTTTACAAAATACTATGTGAATAGACTTCTGGTCCAGGAGCGCAGAGGTCTGGCTGCCTCAACACTCACTGCTCCTGCCCCTGCTTCCCCTTGTAGAATTCATCCTGCACTCTCCTGGAGGCAGACACAGAGCTGAAAACACACAGGATCTCTGAAGCAATGCTCAAACGCCAAAGACAACAGCTTCTTAGACAATGTGGAGAGAGCTGGCAGTCATCACAGGTTTGAGATCTGAAGGTTACATGCTTAGTGTGTTCCCCTGTGTTCATGGTCTATGGATACTCCTCAGACATCTTTAAATTTCATTTTCTTACCAACAGCTCGTATGTGCATTTTGCATGTGAAATGTTTAAAATAGCATGAGAAAATAAGAAACCCCCTCCCCAAAGCCTTGCAGGTAAATTCAAGGTTGTGTTCTTGGACAGTTAGGGATGACTCCAGCTCAACTTGTGTCATCTCTTTCTGGAGTCTGAAACACCCGCTCTCCTAGGATTGGTATGTTCAGGGTGCTGAGAGGGCACTGAGGCACCGGTGAAGATTTTTTTTTTTTTCTTAAAACTGATCTATTGCTTGCTAAGTATACCCATCTCCAGAGGGACACAGCTACTAGTCAGTCTTCTAGAACTCCATGGATTAGCAACAGATGTTTTCTCAGTTGTACAATGGAAAACATTTTTTTCTTCTTCTGAAGGACGCGACATATTTCTCTGAACTTGGTACAGTCTGCTATGGTTTTGGGTATGGTCTTCACCCACAATAGCTTTGGTAACAACACATATAATATAAGACAACAATCTTGCCTTCAGTTATTCAAGAGAAATCTGACTCCACTCCCAAGACAATATAACTCTGGCCAAAGGAAGTTCAGTTGGCTTCTTCTTTCTCTGAAAAACAGACCACACAATTGTGGTGGATGAAAGAGTAGCCAAAAAATTAAGAGATCATTTTCAGACAAATACATGAATTTTTTTTTCAAATACAGTATTTTTCCCAGTCCTCCCACTCTTGCGATATGAACTACTGCGTATGCTTCATGAAATTACCATCTACTGCTCAGTTGTTTATTTTTATAATCACAGGATTTTATTTCATTTGTTTGCCTTTTGACCCTGTTTTGATTATGGAGCATTTTCATGATCAAGGGATCTCTAGATTAGAGTCTCTTTAATGCAATGTGGTCTCCATAGAAAACTGGAGGAATTTCACTGATAGTATGGATACTCTGGTTTATCCCCACAATCAGACAAATACTTAAGTTACTACCAAGGGATTTTGATTCCTCTAGTACCGTTCCTCTTGATACTAGTTTTTTATCAGATCACTCTGTGAAATTCATTTAAAGCTTGAAACCCAGCCGCATGGTTTATTTTAGATTTTTTTTAAATTTACCAGCTTGGATTCTTCCAGTAACTTCATAGCTGAGTCAGGTTTGTTGACCCCTGTAGCTGCTTTCTTTCAAACAATCTGCTGAATTGTACAATGCGCATCTGAGAAAAATGTTAGACTTGAAATGCCACCAAGTATATTCTATTTCTGAAACACCCTGGTATTCTAAATCAGTGATTTGAAAGTCAATGGAATGAAGCTCAGGAGAAATGAGAGAACTAGATTTGCTGTTAATTTGATATTTGGAAGTGATATTTCATTCTGCATGTGGATGCTGAAAAAACTGCCAAAACTAGACTTTGCTACAATGTCATAATTACTGGTTCTTCTAATCCCCTAATACAACATTGTTTGATGAAAACAGTCTATTCTTCAGTCTCTTCGTGCCACCATCTATTGTTTTATACCAGTTATTTACATAGTGAAATGTCTGACTTTTTAAAATGGAGTACTTGAGTCACTATTTGATTAATTTCTTCTCCCTCTGCATTATCAGTCTTGATTTAAACAGCAGGTCATTGTGTTCTGATTATCTCATGTTTAACCAGTCAACTCCTTTTGCTTTGGCCTTTTCTCTACCAAAATGAAACTCACTTCCCCCACCCCATAAGACTATACTTGTTACACCACTGTGCTCTAAAAGGGACCCTTGTCCTGTTTGGCATACTGAGAGGAGCCATGGGCTAGATGGAGTCTGAGGCTTGTCTGGGTGCAGATGTCCATGGCCAGACGTAGTGTCTTGGCTGGAAATCATTCCAGGCTGAGAAGTCCAACAAGTCACTCCCTTCATGAAGGACCTCAGTGCTCCAGTTGGCTTCTGCGAGAGATTAGTAAAGGTAGATAAAGATAAAGGTAGATAAACATTCTCTTTCTCCAGCTACTATAAAAATAACAAGCAAAATGTAGATAATACAAAAAGTCAGGCAGCCTACCAAGTGGCATGGTTTAGCTAATCTTTGACTGCGGTGCTGGATGGAGAGCGCTGTGGTGTTGTGGGACACAGCTGCCTGAATTCGGTTTTGCTATTCCGCGTACAAGACTTCCTCAGTCAAAAGTGGCAACTCTCAGCCCTGTGCCTCAGGTGCAGTTCTTCTTTTCCAGAAAGTCTCAGCCACTCTTGACTAGCAGGTATGCGTGGATATGATTGCTGTCTGTGATCAGCGCTTTCTACCAGAGAAACAAGATCATGCTGACATCAACAGCAGAGCCCAGGAAGTGCCCTTCCAGCCCTGTGTACCAGTAACCAGAACTGCCTTCTGCTGCGCTTCTTCCACCCAGCAGTTCCAGCCACCATAGTCTCTGTGAAACCAGACAAGGCATTGACTCACCCAGCTGGATTATACATAAGCTGTTTCAAACTGAGGACCTTCACATTTTTGTCACATGCTCTAGACTATTCCCAGGCTCACTGAGCTCATGTTCAACTGCTAACAGTGCTTGGAAGCTGAAAGAGCCCAAGCTTTGTACGTTCTTGGTGAACGACTTGGCAGGGCATGATTTGTAACAGCAGTATATTGTTCTTGCTTGGCTTTAAATCTTAGCATTGCACTTCCTCAAGCAATTATCTGACACCCCAGAGCTTGGGAGAAAGGATGATGGCCCTCGGACATCTGATGGCAGTTTTTGGTCACTGTGCAGAGCTGACAGCTCTCCAGTTTGGACCCATCTGTCTTGAGTGCGCTGTGCTGGCACCGTGTTCAGAGGTACGGGTAAGTCTGCTGGAGATTTGGTGTAGGGCTGTCTCAGAACTGAGCCCCCTTTAACAATATGAGTTTTCCAGGCTGCTTGATAAGGGTTTTAAGTCATACATTTCTTTCCTGAGTTCACCATTACGAGAAACCTGTCTATCCTCTGCTAGTCGGGGCAGGCATGTTAGTGACAGCCCACATATACTGAAATCTGTCTGTATGCTATGCTGTTGAAACTTCTCCTCCAGGTGTGTTATTTTCATTATATAGCATTTAGATTAGTGTTACTGTTTGTTTAACTTCTTTGTAGCAGATCTAATTTCCAAAGCCGCTTGGAGCCTTTTGTCATGCTATTTTAGTATTTTTCCTCATCTGCTTAAGTTTAAGCGCTCTGTATATGATAAAAAATTGTTTTATTTTCCTGTAAAACACCTTGGATACTGAATACAACCCATATGGCAGTTTGAGGAAACAGCATCTCCCAAAGAGGGTGTTGAATGTGCACAAATATGTGCTTGTTTTTTACTAAGGGCACCTGCCAGAACCCTGCTGACACATCAAGTGTAAAAAAATATTTGGCATCAGTCATCTCCTCCAAACTTTCCTTGTAGATATTGGAAAATATTCTCTTTTATGTATTTATTTAATTCTGCAGGATATTTCCTGGTCCTCATAGCCACATCTATACTGGAAAAGTAAACATGCCGTGGCATGTTCTCTAGTACTGAGGCCAACTGGAATGGACAGGAACTGAGTCCATGCTAGTAAATTTACTGGTCCTCAAAACAGTGACAAATTAGCGGGGATGGGCCTTGGAATGGTTTAAACTACTTATAGAAACATAATTTGAAAGGACTAAATCAGAAGTCAGACTGGGTACTATCTAGCTGCCTTATAATAAGACAGAAGTGGCAAGAGCAGGAGTGGGTAGGTGATGGCAGCAGGAGAAAGAGGAGAATAAGGAAGATGTTCCTGTAAGTGGCATCCTCTCCTCACTGAGGGTGGAGGCAATCTGGGGCAGCCCAGATCACCCCAAGCATGCTTGTGCTGTGCACTCGCAGAGGACTGGCCAGCTCTGCTGAGTGAACACTCAACTCTGCTCTTCACCATGTTGGTCTGCAGTGCCTCAGAGCAGAGCGCAGAGACCTGTGGAGGGGGACAGGCATTCTGAGGCAGAAGCTGGTGGCACAGAGGGAATATTTTGCATGCAATAAAAGGCCACTTCTGTCCATTCTTGCTTGCCCCATGGGGCTGTGTGCTGGCTGGTCTGCACCATTGCCTGTTCAATAACGTGAAACAGGCTGGGCTGGGTCCTGGTGGTTTTGAGGAGAGCAAAGAAGGAAACAGGGTCAAACAGGCTGTTGAAGGGACCTTGCACAGTAGCTGCCAAAGGAGGTGGCATGTGCAGACCAGCTGCAGGCTGGCAGGCGCTGGGACTAAGCAGTCTCCCAGACTCATCCCTGAGTGGATGCTGGGCAGAATTTGGCTCCCTGGCTGGTAGTAGTATTGGGTTGGCAGTGCTGGAGCGAGTGCAAGGTGGACGTCGGGGAAATGTTTCTGCAGGTGCCTGCTACGGCAGTGCCTTGCCTGACCCACAGAGGGATGCCACATGGGTTGACCACTGCTGACCACAGCTCTGCCTAGGACTTTGGGGTGTGAGGTGACCTTGGAGAGGACTGGCTGCTCCTGGCTGTGCCGGTGGTTCCCAGTAGGCCTCCCTGATGAAGCCCCGGGGAGGATCATGAAAGAGTTAGGCAGTAGGTACCCTCAGGTCTACATAGTGACTCTAAGGACAGTATAGGACATAGACAATCTGGGCAATGAGCATATTCAACTCTTGCATTAGCCCTTGTATTTATTTATTGCTAGGGGAACTTTCTTAGGGCCTGTCTTGTGATGCTTTTTCGTCCTTATTTTATGACATTATGTCCTAGAAGTTTTCCTTGATTTCCTAAGTATTTTGTCCCTTGGTCTCCTGGTGAGACCATGAACTTGGCATATTTCTAAGCCAATGAAAGTTTAACGAAAACATAACATATTGCATTTAGGTTTGATAAATTGTTTTAGCTAAAAAAGTCAAGGGTTGTGTTAATCACTCTGAGTGCAATATTTTGCTGTTTTATTTTGCTTTGGTTTACTTTATTTTATTTAATTTTATTTTATTTTATTTCAAAATGCATTCAAAACTGAAGTGCAATCAAAACAACTCATGTTAGAACAGAATTTGTTTTCAAGTAGAAGGTTTGATCTAAAACATTTGTTATAGTTTTTTACAAAGTAACCTTGAATACTTTATGCAAGACTGACTAGAATGTGAATAGGCATTGATTTAAACATTAACTTGTTTCATTTTGTTTCTCTTTTGTACCTCTTCTTGTCTAAATGCCTCTATAGGGATATTTATACGTATTGTTGGCAATCACCAAACGAGAATGTAAAACTACACACGACTGAGTTATAGTTGTTATTTCAAATTGGCTACTTCTAGCAGTAATCATTTAAGAGTTAATAGTAGCTATTATATCTAGCTACGTAATTATTTGGTATAGCCCAAAATGATGATATTCTGCACTTACATCCAAGTGGATGAAAGAACTGTAGTCCAAACACCAAGCCCATTGCACACAAGCACCTGAATCCTTACCTAAGACAAGTACCTGAAGCCCTCTTTGCCCCCAGCTTAGGTTTTGCAGCACCTAAAAATGTTGTGGAGTCAGTTGTCAGCGCTTGCTGAGTGGTGGAGAGGGTGAGGCTCTTCCCAAGACCACTGCACCAGTCCCATATTTGGGGTGGGAGCTGCCTTGTGCCAAGCATGGGGATGCTTCTGGACCATGGTCCCACTCAGGGCTGCCCATGTGCTTTGCAGAAGCTGAGTCCTATCCCAGGAGCAGGTTCCTGGGGGACCACACATAGTTCCTCGGGAGACACTGTCTGCAGAGGTGTTTAAGGTGGTGTATGCAAGCTCTGGGGCTGGGAGCAGCACCCACGAGGGACTTGATGGTAACGGGGCTTGAACGGCACCGCCCGGTGTGCCGGGCTGGGTCGGTACCAGGGCTACCACATCTGAACCACGCTCCGACAGGTGAAAATGGGGTGCCCTGTCCCTTGCTCCTTTCCTTATGCCATGCTTCTGTTTTCTGCACGTTATTAACGAGGAGACATAATCTTTTTCTGAATGACATTTGGAGCAATTTCAGCCTGGTTGGGTAAATGCATTCTTCATGGAGACCAAAGATTTCTCATTGAAATCCATATTGGGTTTTACCCAGTAAATCACTGATAATAGGTCTAATACTGAGCAACTACCAGTACTGTCAGCTCTCCCTGACTTGGGGTAATGTGAGGCAGGAATTTAATCTTCCCCTGCAAGCATGAGCTCCTCTTCAGCCCCGTTACCTCCATCGCTGGGCTTGGGAGCAGACTGCTGAGCTGCAGCATGGCCTGTGGGTCTCTGTCTGGGTGTCTTGTGTAGCTGCCAGCATTCACTGACACTCTCTCCATAACCCTCAGCAACACATTCAGCTCTTCTGCTTTTCTAGGCCCTGGTTGCTTTGATGATTTAGTGTCTTCTTTAATTCTGGCCCCAGGCTTGGAAAAGTGAATGCTGCCAACCTGCTTGGAGCCTACAGGGTATTTTACAATTAATAGCATCCCTATTGTTTCCTCAAAGACCACTTGGTATTTTCAGCCTGAACCTATCTTTGCCATTGTTTCATTTCCTCTTTGTTTCTCCTAACAGCCTGTTTTGATTTAACTCTATGTGGTCAGGCATGACATAGATTCAACTGAGCTGTGTATAACACTTGAAAAGTGCATGAACAATCGTCTTTACGTGGTTGCAGTTTGCACACTGATACTTGCTTTCATATTACTCTTGCTGAATTGCCATCAGACCTGCACCTGCAGTTTGATTCTAGATGGAAACCTGCATATTTGCACCTCAAAGTGCCTGGCAGCGAGCAAAAAACTGAGTTAGTCAGTGCTTGGGTTGATATGGCTTTCTTTTAGTGCTTTTTCTTGAAGGAAAATTGGCTTTGGTCTAAACATTTTCTGGGGACATCTGCAGAGACTTATATTGAAGTTTATTTTTCCCAGTTTTCACCACCATTACTGCTCACTGTCCAACCAATATTAATCACCCCAACAAAAAATGCCAACCTCAGCTCTTGAAAGTGTACCCCCTTAGGTGTCTTCTTTACGAGCTACGAAAGTCTGCATGAGGTTGCCCAAACATATGTTTGTGTATTTAACATCTCTTGAAACCTGGCAGATGTTACCCGCTCTATCATGTTACAGTGCAGAGTTTTCAGGTGTAATTCCTACGTCTGGAAAACTTTCCCCTGCACAAAGTGTGGGCTTGCAGCAGGCTGATCCTTTGCTTGCACGATCTAGTGCTAATCTCTTGGCCCACGTCCACGAAGCTGACTGAATCACAGAGCCCTTTCTCAGAGAGGTATTTATTCTGTTTCTTTAGTGAGGGATAATTAATAGGCTTTGGATTCCCACCAGCCACTTGAGTGAATGGACAGGACAGCAGGAAACAAGGATGAGTAACGCTGGAGTCAGAAGTTCTTAGAAAGAGAAGCCCTCTTCTGCTTCGACATTATTTTGGTTGCTTATCACTTCTTGATGTACAAAAATTGGCTTCCAAGCTATGATGCTAATAAAGGGCTGCATTTTTTTGTGCCTCTAGCTCCCCTGGCTTTTCCTGAGCTTCCACCAGGGATTAATTTGGCCCAAAGCATCCACTCACAACTTCTATGGTTGCGGGGGTAGGCAGGCTTTCTGGCATGTGCTATGCCGAGTCATTACAAATTCTGTCTCTGGGACACAGCTGTGCTGGGGCTGCTGCTCTCTCTCACAGACACTTCATGCAGTCTCAGGCTGCTGACGCCGCTCGCCGCCTCGCTGCATTTCCACCTTGCCTTCCCTCTCTGGGCCAAAACACAGTTATCACTCCGGTTTTCTCCCCGCCCTTCTCTGGCATCAGCAGCACGGATTGCCTGCCACCCTTGTGCCCCGCGTGCAGGTGGCTGCCAGCGGTCATTCATTCTGCTGTGTCATATGCAGCTTTCATTTGGGGAGGTCCCAGAGGTTGCTTCTTATAAAGCAGGTGATGGAGTTCGAAGCAGCACTGGGTGCCTGACTAACACTTCTAGGATCTCAGATCTTCCTTTGACAGTGCTAATATATGAGGAAGAACAGCATTCTAGTCTCACATGTCCAATTTCCGAGGCACTCCTTTTCTAACATAATTATTTTTTATCTGGTAATCTAGAAAGATCCGATGGTTGTGACTAGAAATAAGCCAGAATTTAAGCAATTTATTCCCAGTGCTGGCAGTTCCAGTTTTTTTTAAAAAACACACAAAAACCCCAACATAAAAATGTTTGCTGCTATAGTAAACCCCAGTAATTCTTTGAGAAATACATACCCTTCCGGATTCTATCAAAACCTATTTGCCATTGGAGGATAAAGAGGAAGGGGACGATAGGAGAAAGATATTGCACTACAGACATTGACCCTGCATTCAGAACTGGGGATAGAAGGGAATCAAAATGAAACAAGTCCTAAATTTCCTTGATCCAGGAGTTTACATTAGCAAAACAAAAAATCTTGCCAATTTTTTAAAAGTTTGCAACTCTCTAATTTTATCTTCTTTTAATTTTTTGACTTTCCCATCATAAAGCCAGATTTTGGTGGTAGAAGAGAGATTACAGATTTTCTCAGGTGTGTAAATAGCTGGAATTTAGTCCTGAACAGCCACAATAACACCCTTTTGACCAAACTGTGGCCTGCAATCCTCCCTGAGCAGTGGGTGTTAGTCACCGCTCTGTATTTGCCTGTGAATTACACCAAATACAATTTACACTACTGCTTTCCCCAGAGGTTATAGAAGAGAAGGAGGTGGCAGCCCATGAAGGTCTCCACTCCTTTCCAGGACAGCTTTAGAGAGAGGTGGCAGGTTTCCTTCAGCCAAGCCTTGTGTGTCCCCAGTATATGTCACTAAGTGGTGGTGTCCTTCATGGAGGCAGGATACTATTAAACCTTCTGTGGGGTCAGTAGGCTTTGCTACAAAACATCTTCTCTTAAATCTCAGCCTGGGTTTAAAATTCCACGCCAGCTGCCAGCACTAGTACTTTCACTTTGTCTTTTCACTTGACAGATCCTGACCTATAGATGTTTTCTTCTTGCAGCTTATATAGCTACGACACAGCTAAAAGCCAGGCAGCACCTGCCTTGTCATGTACTTTTCACAGTACGTCTTGCGATAAGGATCCTGGACGCTTGTCTGCAATGTATTTGCCCAACAACAGACTATTTCATTCTCTTTCCTTTTCTCCCATCTAAAAAACCAGAAGGCCCATGCAGCCCCAGCATAAATACCCGTGGCACAATGCACAGGTGCTGCCCATGTGCCATCCCTGGCATGTGGCGCCAGGTCACAGAGCAGCACATTCTGTTTTCCTCATTTCTGCTGTGCAGAGGTTCTTTGAACGCAGCCTGTGCCTCCAGAGTAAAACCTAAGATATGTCAGGCTAAGTTAATTTGTGAGCTAGACAAGCATAACAGTATCCCTGTAAGGGTTTTGCACAGAATGTACCGGTGTCTGCAGACTTGGAAAGAGTTCACTTTTCCGAGTCAGGCCATGAGAGCCAAATTCAGATGTGAATCTGAGTTCTCCAATTCTGGAGGGAGTCTGAGTTGGTGTATTTTACACCTTCTTCCGCCTCCCCTCATCCCAGGAGTGCATTACACTGACCTAGCTTCCCTCAGATTTAGTTTTCATTTATGTTCACTGAGATGCACTCGGGCTCACATCCACCAGCCACAGTATAAATCCCCTGGCTTTTTACATGAGCTCTGAACCTGGCCATCCAAAGCTGTGTTTAAGGAATTTAAGTAAGTCTTAAGTTGGTTAACCCCACACCAAGGGGCTGAGAGAGAGGAGTGGAGCAAGAAGAGCAGCTAATAGGAGAGCATAAGTTCAAACTTCTCCTTTTCTTTGCCTCCTGTCTCAGTTGCTCCTGACCACTGGTGAGTGAATATTATTAGCTGGCCTAAGATATTAAGCTAAGATACTTCTAAAAGTATTCTAAGTTTATGTTTAAAATATGAAGCAGGGGAACTTTCTGATGTATTTTTGGGATGCTGCTCCTGTGCTGACAAGCACCAAAGACCCCAGCCAATCCAGAGCTGCAGAGGAGAGTTCAATGTGTGACCTCCTCCCGCCATCTGAGCCAGGATGGGCATGGGTTACATATGTCTCCACAGCTTAGTCGATGATTAAGCATTGATGTGTGCCATACTAATATATATACTAACATGCATATATGTATATATGTATACTAACATGCATCTCATTATCAACAATGTAATTATCAACACTTTTCTCATTATCAATCAGTCTTATCATACATTTAATTATCAACATATATGCTATTGATATCCTGAAGACGGGTATTTACCACCTCAGAAGAAAAGAGAGATCTATTGAAGAGCAGACTTACAGCTAAAAACTTAGCATATGTCATCAAGAATATATCTCAGTTCGTACACAACAGTGACTAAACTCTGAGGCACCTTGGGTATTTTGATTTAAATCACCTAATGACTACTATATACTCTGTGTCATATTTGAATCATAGAATCGTAGAATGGTTTAAATTGGAAGGGACCTTAAAGATCATCTAGTTCCAAACCCCCTGCCATGGGCAGGGTCATCTTCCACTAGATCTGGTTGCTCAAAGCCCCATCTAATCTGGCCTTGAATGCTTCCGGGGAAGGGGCACCCACAACTTCCCGGGGCAACCTGTTCCAGTGTCTCACCACCCTCAAGAGTAAAGAATTTCTCCCTAATATGTAATCTAAATCCACCCTCTTTCAGTTTAAAACCACTACCCCTTGTCCTATCACTACACTCCCTGCTATTTGCTCTGTTTTTACAGTTGTGCAATAACATTGTCATCTATGTATCTCCTGGCAGATAGAGTCTTTACAGCATGGGTGACAGAAACTGCTATGTATAACTTTGAAATAACAAGGGCTTCAGTACTAAAAATTTACTGCAAATGTTAGAGCTGTTTGCTGATGGTAACATTTGAAGGAAACATCCTGCAAAGGCTGTACTTGCACTTTATTTGAGATACTGCATATCCAGTTTCAAACACTTTGCATTGTAGATAGCATGTACCAAGGTTAGCCTTTTCCAGTATATAATGTCACTGTAGGATCATGGAATCATAGACTCATAGAATGGTTTAGGTTGGAAAGGACCTTAAATATCATCTAGTTCCAACCCCGTGCCATGGGCACCTCCCACTAGACCAGGTTACTCAAAGCCCCATCCAACCTGGCCTTGAACACTTCCAGGGATGGGGCCTCCACAACTTCCCTGGGCAGCCTGGTCCAGTGTCTCACCACCCTCACAGTGAAAAATTTCTTCCTAATATCTATTCTAAATCTACCCTCTTCCAGTTTGAAGCCATTACCCCTTGTCCTATCATTACCTGCCCTTGTAAAAAGTCCCTCTCCAGCTTTCCTGTAGGCACCTTTCAGATACTGGAAGGCTACTATAAGGTCTCCCTTCTCTTCTCCAGGCTGAACAACCCCAACTCTCTCAGCCTGTCCTCATAGCACAGGATGTGTTTCACTGGCTTATCAAACATGTAGGATAGCACATTGGAAGGTTCTGCATCTTTTGAGTTGTTCAGGTTTAAGGGGCACCCAAACCTAGAAATAAGTTCACCACCAGAAAACGTTCTTTTGATCCATTCAGAAGCAAGGCTAGTAAGCCTGAATACAGATCCTGTATGGTGACTTTGCTGTCTGACTATCTAGCATGGAGGCATGCTTATACTGAAATCAGAAGTGTGAAGCATTCTAGATGCTCATATGCTGTGCCTGAGCCAGCTTTGAATGGCCATTTTGCAGAGTGGAACTGTGGCAGCATAACATTAATGTTTGAAAAAGAAGGCTGGACAACATCTTAAGAATAACCTATTTTGGGGATATTTGACATTTTAAAAAAAACCAAAGCTTCACCATCAAAATTGTCAGCGAAATAGTTATGGTCGCATTTGCTTTGTTCATATTTTGACTTAACTGTTTTGATGGAAAAGATCTTAAACTTTTGAGGCAACCATTTCTCAGGAACACCAGTGGGCACAATTTTGACAAAGTCCTCGGGAGACGAAGAATTGTACAAATCTTGTGGGGAGGAACAAGTTATTTACCTGAAATAGTTTTCCCATCCACATCAAATTTGCTTGGTTTTGATGGTACTCTACACTATGATTAACTGTGGTGTTCTCACTCTCTGGATGAATAACACACTTCAGTTTCCTGAGCTCCTAAGCTGGTACTTTTCATCAGCACTAAATTCATGTTGAAAAGAAAAGGAAATTAAGTCATTATACTTTAGTTAAGGAAATGTGCCAAGAATGAAAATAGCATAGTCATAATCCTTTCTTGTGACAAAAGGACAGTTTTCACAGGTTAGGCATGATAAAACTATCATTTTTCATTGGGTACTACTGTCAGAGAGCCATAGAAAAGATTTTGTAAAGGGTGTGATTTATTTACATAGCAGAAACAACTTCTCCTTCCAAACATGAATTAAAGTCAAGGTTGTATGTGCTTGAATTTGGACCAGTTTCTCTTATATCATCTTCTTCCATTGCTTGCCAAAGTGGAAGAGACAGAAGGCCCCACGAAGAAAACATCTCTCAGCATCAACCCGATTAGGGAACACATGCTTTGAAATGAAGGAAAGGTGATCTCTCAGGGTAGTTTATTCCATCAACAATTTCCAGCATTCTCGGGACATCTGTAAGTAGTGTAATCTCAATTTCCTTTTCCTCAGCACTTTATAAAATTGAACATATGTGAAGAGAGAAAGAGGAAAGATAACTGATCATGTTTAGGTGTGATTACACTACTGCTGTGACTTAATGACTGAGTTAGAACAGGGCTCTGGAAATGGCAAAGACAATGAATTCTCTCTTTTTTCCTTGCTTTAATGACTATCTCCACCAAAAATCAAGGAAAAATACACTTTCTCTTAGCGAACAGCAGGCCTGCTTTTCTGACTTTAAATTAAAAAAATGTTGAAATTCATAATTCAGCTATTTCTTTTTCTCTTCTAATTCTTTTTTATTCCTTCTCCCCCTATTCTTCTCTCTTTTAGTTATATACAAAAGGAGGGACTACTCTGAAAACAAAGAAATGACCAACAGTTTTACCTTTCTCTGCCGCTTTTGAATGTCAGAGGAAGGATTAATTTGACATTTAGACCAACATGGAAATCAGGTACACATTCTGCCCAGCTTTGTGGTCTGTGACAAGTCATTTAAACTTCGAATGCTTCAATTCCCTTTGTACAAATGCTGTGTAGAGTACCTGACTTGGACTACTCAACTGATATTTATTTTGTTCATCTCTGTGAAGCTCCAAGGAAAGCTGTGAAGACCGGAGTATACAACTGTCATAGGCTGGTGTGTCCTTCTCCTCCTAAGGTGGAGGAATGCTGTTCACAGATGAGGAAGAAATGAGCTGCTAATATTGTGTTCATGTAAGAGACACTACGTAGTGGCATTTGCCCAAAGTAGGCTTTTTAAACTTGGGTGCAGAGCTGCTTCCCTACAGAGCTTAGTCCCCGCCACTGAGCTCAGATTGCACTGCTCGCAGCCCTAAACCTTTCCTGGTCTGAGATGTTTTACTGTTTCTGAGGGTGGATCCCACCAGTGAAACTCAGCTGGGTGGGCAGAAGGGACTGCCATCTCCTGCTGTCTTCCCTTTCCAACTCTACCTTCTCATCATCCCCTTCCTACAATTATTGCTGCTCCGTTGGGTTTGCTGGTGGGGCTGCTTTGGTATACTTTCTAACTTGTGTCAGTCCATATCAGCCAGACTACCTAAAATACTTTAAGGAGTAGTGTTTGCTAACCTGGATGATTCAGATGAGGCAGTGCTCTTCTGAGTAGATCAGCTGGCAGACTTGAGTGGGACAAGAGAGAGTAGATGGGAATCCTTTTACACTCCATAGCAGATTATACTATAGATTTTGTTGATTTTTTTTTTTTTTTTTCACAAATGGGATCTGGGGAAAGAAAATCATACTGAAACAAGTGGTAGTTGGGTAGCTTCTGCAGAAGCAGGCAGGAAAATGGGCAGTTGTAGTCTACAGACAAGAGGTCATTTACACCCGAAATGGCCAAAGTCAAGACCAGAACAAGTTAATCTATTTCATAACATGTTCTGGCTCTAGCTGGTTAACAGTGTAGCGTTTGTGGTCATTTCAACTCCTGTTCTCTATTATCTTGGTAGCTGAAGGTTTTCCCTATGGAAGTGGACTGCATTTCCCCACACACTTATGGTAGATAACAACTTCTGGGCCCTGAGAAGAACCCCTAACCAGAAATCAACATCAGAACAAACACAGCTGAGACAAGTTGCTTACTGACACAAGTCAATATATAATCACTACTAGCCTAAGCCAAATTCACATCAATGGCCTGGTGCATCAGGTGTGATTCTACAATATGCATACTCAAAAGTTTCTCTGTTCCCATTTTCTGCTCACTGCAAAAGTGAAAAAAACTACGACAATATAGAAACAAGGTTTGTATCCTGTATGAGAGAGTGCTTTTCACTCCCCCAAATCACTTTTCTCCCTTCACAACAATGCGGTATCTCAGCTTCCTACAGCAAATTTTATGCAGATGACAGTAAATGGAGTTTAGTAGCTGCAGCTCTGGATGCCAGGTTCTTCCCTTGCAAGAGACCTTAATGAGCTATTAAAGGGCAAGAGAAGCCACAGACCCCCAGTACGGCTGAGCCTGGGATTTCTGCCAGCAGTGGAAGCCGTAGTTAGTTGAAGGCTGCCCAATCTGTCCAGGCTTCACGAGCAACAACAGGTTGGGGTCAGACTCCAGAGACTCTGAAGCCCAAGGTGAATTGCTGGGACTTGACAGTTTGTACTGTGGATGACTGGTCAATGTGCCCCTGGGAGCAGGCTCACACAGGCAGCAAGAAATGGGTCAGAGTCTCCCACATATCTCTGAATTATATATCTTTGCAGGTCCTCTAATCTTTTGCATCTCTGCCAGCTTCCTGTAGTGGAAGGAATGATGTGTCAGATGTTTGAGCATCACTCACACTTATAAGTAAGCACTCTCCCCCTGCCTATTATCAAGCAGGAGTTCAATACTAGGGCTTGAGTCATAGGGACTCCAGTTCCTTCCAACCTGTTTAAATAGCCAGTTCCAAACCTGCAGCCTGAGCAGCCCAGTCTGGTAGAACAACATTTTGGTCCTATCAGAGTGTCATGTTAGTTGGACATGCTCTGAGTTCATGCAGCAGTAGTACCATGAGATCTGCTCTTTTCTAAGTGCTCTTAGATGAGAGCCATGGTTAAAACTGTTTTCTATCATGGAGATTTAGATACAAGTTTTTAAATTTTTCTTTTATTTCTTTATGCCTGTATTTTTGCTCTCTTTTTAGGGTTCAGAAACAGTTGCAGTCATTGATCTTGACCTTTAGCTGTATCTGAAGATCTTGCAGTGGAGCACAGGACCAGAGAATGCGCAAAGGTTACTGTATTCTTCCGGGATTCTTTGACCTTGAACTGGTTGGCCGGTGGCCCTTTCACACAATCTCGGAATCACAGAATCACAGGGGTTGGAAGGGACCTCTGGAGATCATCTAGTCCAACCCCCCTGCCAGAGCAAGGTCACCTAGAGCAGGTTGCACAGGATGGCGTGCAGGTGCCTTTTGAATGTCTCCAGAGTCGGAGACTCCACCACCTCTCTGGGCAGCCTGTTCCAGTGTTCTGTCGCCCTCAAAGGAAAGAAGTTCCTCCTCATGTTTAGACGGAACTTCCTATGTTCAATTTTGTGCCCATTACCTCTTGTTCTAAGAGAACTTTGTACAAGTTTGAGTGACTACAAGCCCAATGTGTGCCACAGAACATCATTTTAAGTAATGTGTACCATATTCAAGGGATTTTCCAAAGTTCAAGGAATTTATATCCCACTCCTTTGAAAAGTGAGAAATGAATTGCTTTAAGTTGGCTCCTTGGTCACCAGATGGTGTCACTTCTGCTGTGAGACAGTCCTGTGAGCAGGTAAGGCAGCTTTAATTTTGTTCTGTGCTTCTCAGCTCCAGGCAACCGTAATCTGCTGAAGGGAAGCATTTGGCTAAGGTGAGTGGTCAATTCAGGAGTTCTGATAGTTTTATCTGATCGATATTTGCAACCACTAAAAGGCAAAAGATGACCCGTGCAAAAATAGTTCAGTCAAGGCAGATGAGAAGCCGTCTAAATTGCTTTTCATCAAACATGTTATGTAAGATGAGCAAATAGATCAAACTGGTAGACTTTAGAAACAGCATTTTCCAGCTTTCAATTGGTGCATCTTTGCTCTAACTCACAGGAGAAATATGTTCTCAGCTGGAATGTGCACGTATCCTTATCCTCTGTGGTACAGCTCATTCTTGTTTGGAGGCTTTCTTGCATAAACTGGGAATGGTCAGAGTGAAAAGCTTCCAAGTGTGACACACTCCAGGTTTTTCTTGTGGTGTGTCACTCTCTTTTCTTCCTTTTTCATTGTACTGCCCACTCTTTCTAATGCTTTAACTAAAAAGAAGAAAATAAAGGAGGAATTTTGTAATTTTGATAATGTCGAAACAAAATGTTTCACATTTTCAGAATTCCACGTTCCTCCCCCGCATGGTTTGGCTGAAACAATTTGCTGAATTCAATCCAAACTCCCGAATAGCTTTAGTCGTCCTGCGTTTTTTGGCAAGGAAACTATTTGTCTAAAAATTTTTGTCCCTGTCCTGGCTCTAAAATTTATCTCAAAGTTCTCATAAATGAGATTTAAAAGTGAACAGTTGCCACTGCCATATTTGGGGGGGGAAAAATTACTGTCCACCTGTGGTTGTAAACGTCATGGAGCAGGGACTCCAAAAGCTTTGATGTTAAAGATGATACCTCAGTCAAACACAACATAAATAATTACAGGCTTCCTACTTACGTGCTCTTGAATTTTCACTGACTTTTATCCTCACATCCTCCTGGGTTGTGGCATTGCACTTCTTCTGAATAAGTGCTGTTTTCCATCTCGGAGGAGACTTACTGAATTTTTGTTACACATCCTGTCTCTAGGTTGTGCAATATGTAATTAAATAATGCTTTTCAGGTGGTTTGGGGTCCATGAGTAAAAGACAACAGAAAAATTCAAATTGTTCTCAGGAAGTTTATTACTTTGTGTTCACGATATACTGACTCTGTAGACTTGACTTGCATAAGTAATTTTGCTTTTTGTAACATCTCTAACTAATCACAGTTGCAGTATGACAGATCCAAATTGGACAGATGTTTCTTTAAAAATAAAATGTCCAAAGGCAATAGTGTTGAAGTTGCCAATGAAAAAACAAAGACATCTGTACTTTTTAACTAAATTTGAAAGTGTTTTTATTCCTTCTCCTATGTTTCTGTAATTTTAAGTCACGTTAGAATCAGTATGTGTTACTGATTTGTGACGTCTATTGTCTAGTAATGTCAAAAACTGAAAATGAAATCTATTTTATCTGGTATCACTCTGCGAGCTTCACTGCGCTTTCCAAATATTTCTTCATTTCTTCTTGGGGTGTCAATCTCTTCTGTGCTGTTAGACCAGCAAATGCATATTTCATGCACTTTCATGTGTCTGTCAACTTCAAGCACAATTCCTGTGAATGTCTTTTTCTCTTTCTTTTCTAACACTGGTGTTCATGTTAAAAAGATTGATTTGTGGTAGCCATGCTAACCCAGTCTCTGTATCTTAGAGAGATTTTCTGATACAATATTTCTGCATCACCTTGCTTGTTTGTTAGTTTATAGGTAGTGATGGTATTTTTCTGAGCAATAGATCTGATGAAATCCTGAGTGGTGTTGTGATCATTTTTAATATAGTAAAAGGTACAGGCAAGAGCCATATTACCTGACAGGATCAGGTTGTCTTCTACTTGTTCCACCCTGCAATCAAGCTGATGTACTGGAAAATTCAAGTGATTGGTAAATGTGGTAAAAAAGCCTAAGGAGAAGAAGACTGGAGCAGGAGAGAAAAAAAAAAAAAAAAATCAGGGGGAATGTTTGTCCCACTCTGTATATGCTTAATTTATTTTGGGAAGTATTTTGCTGAAATCAGAGCTGCAAGCTGTCACCCATACAGAAAAGATCATTACCTTGCAGGATAAGAAAGACAGCCAGGGGGACAGTTCTACTGCAATATAAAACACAAATTCCATATAACAGATGTATATTTTTCTCTATCTCAGCTTTTCAGTCCAGAAAGCACATCTGTTTTTTATACCTATTCTAAAAAGACTAAGCTGAAGCCTATGTCCAGATTTCCCAAAAAGATGGAAAACGGTTGGACCATTTTTCAGTAGCAGTCTAGTGCTTTTTGACTGTCATTTTTTAAAACAGTAGGTATTTTGTTTTCATGTGAACATGATGCAGATTGCTTTTTCAGAATCTGCCTTCAGGTTATGCAAAGTCTGTGATTGTGGACACACGTAGACAGAGGAGCAGGTGCCCTTGCCAACAGGAGCCATTGGCTACAGAACTGAATTTGTCTTCCTTAAAGCTTCAGATAAATTATCCACATTTTCAAGTATACAATGGGGTTTCAAACTATGGAACTAAGATACATAGTGTTAATTCTACACTAGGATTTCAGTTATAATTAATTATGTAAATGATAGCATGCTATTATCATCATTCTTGTTTAACAAATCTTTAGGGATTGTCTATCAAATTATTAGGAATTCTATGAAGTCTTTGAGAATGGAAACTATGTCAGAATGCTGCCTTCAAAAAACATTAATGGGATTGGACACTTAAACTAGTCTTCTTTAGTGAAGATTTAAGCACTCATTTTCAGTTTGAATACTGTTATTAGGATAGATTTAAAACCTCATTTGGATTATTTTGCATATTGTATTATCAAATTAATATTATAAGTAAATGAGGCTTTATAAAGATAATACTAATTAGTTCATGACTACCTTTCGAATGATGGTCTAATGTATGATAAGCTTTTATTGCTAATTAATCTAGCACAAAAATGGGAAGTAAGGAAACGTCTTAGAGCAGTTATTGACCTGTTCATCAGCTACAAGAAAAACTTCAGGAAATTAACATGCATTTAGTAAGTGCCGCCTCACAGTGAAGACCCCACAGGTCATGGCCTTGTTGGTGGAACATCATTGACCCTTGCAACAGTCACTATAAGAGGGACTAAACTGAATTGGGTCCTGCCTCTTCTTCCAACAAGGAGGGGCAGGAATCTAAATTTTCTTTTTTCTCTCCCCAAGCACATTATTTAAAGCAATTTCATTCCCTCAAATAAGAAAGGTGACTCTTTAGACTGCATTGTCTCCATGCATCGTACTGCTTCCTCATTGGGATAACATGTTCAATTGCACTGAAGTTAACTCTGCATGTATATTTATGTAGTGAAAGGAGCCTTCAGTGGTTCAAAGTATAATAAATGCTGCTCATTTCATAGCCTGTTTTCATAAGTTGTATAATCTGAGACATATAGAGAAGGGCAGAAATGGAAGTGGAGGAGGCATTAAAAGAAAAAAAAACACTAATAAATTGTTCATATAGCTATATATCCAGGTTTTACATATATATGTACACACACATATATACACGTATACACACACACACATATATAACCTTTTTCTACTAAGGTTAATAGTCAATGATTTAGCTTCAGTACCCAGTCACTGGTGAAAGTCCTGTCTATAATTAATGGTAAGGCTACATCTAGTTCCAACTTTTACCAGAGCTGAACAGGGGGGAGGGATTCAGGCTTAGGGTTTTAGTTTAGCTAGTGCCATTCTGTGCACAGAGACCATTTGTTATATTTTAACCTAGAGTCCAACTCCCCACATAGTCAGGGTCTTGATCCGAAATTGTGGCTTAGGCTCCACTTGAACTGCTTCATCACAAAAATGCTAACATAGCATTCAGCAAAGAACTATTTTCAGGTAATATCAGCACTATATACTAAATATGCTTCTTTCTTTGGCTACATTGCAATTCTTTGCTTTGTTTCCCATGACACTTTTTGTTGTTATTGCGCAAGGCTTTCCAAAGAGTTAAATGGTAGTATGTTTACTTAAGACCGATAGAAAAGTTCTTTCAGGGCTCAAAAAACATTTTTGTATTTCTAAAAAAGCTTTCAAAATATGATGGCCAAAATATTTGAAATATGTGTCCCTGTGGTGATGTCATCCTCGAGGGAAACATACTTCTGATATGAAGTATTCCCATTAGGAATCTTGGAGATCTTACATCTGTATTCTTAACCTCAAGAGGTTATCAAATGATAATAGTTAATTGTAAAATGGGTTGTCATCTAATGGAGTGCTGGCAGGCATGTTGGCCGGTAGTTATAAGTCATTGCACAAGTATTTGTAGAGGAAGCGAAGGCTTCATTTGGCTTTAACAATCAGGCATCTTAGACAAATATTCATGAAGTGAATAATGTTCAGATTCAGGCAGAACCAGAGCCTTGCTGGTCATTTTGGGTAGCACAGCCATGCACGCACATCAGAGGGGCAGAAAAGCCCAGTGGCTGTAGCAGATCTCTGGGATTGAAGCCTGCAATGTTATTGCTGAGCTAGCAGTGACTCCCCAGCTGCTGCACACCGCGTACACTACATTGTCATCTTGACCATCAGAATCACTGTTGTTAACAAATACTGACTCTCCTGTGCAAGGATTTGGGAAGTAGCCATCTGCAGAAGGAGCCCCGTGAGTGGGGAGGCCCAGCACAGAGAGGACCTTGAAGCTGTCCACCTTGAAAAGGCTAAAGAGGAGAGCCCATGGGTGTATCTCCTTCCCTTCCTCTCTCAGCTGAGAAAATCTGATGCTGCTGGGCCAGCTTTGCTCCCTTTGGATGGGAACCTTCTTGTTTCTCCACAGCAGTGACTGACAGGATCTCTTGTCCCAGGGAGGCAGCGTCTCCTCATGTGTTGCTGCCCTGGCACCAAGGTGCTGTGGTACCTGCCTAAGGAGGCAGCTGGTGATAAAGCTCTGGAGAGAAGTGTTTTGAGTGTTGACTTTCATCAGGAGTAGACCCTCTCCTGCTCCTTCAGCCTACGGCGGGGAGCACACCTTTTCAGCGCATGTTTTTCTCCTAGCACAGTTAGCAGAGGGGCAGTGGCAGATTCTATAATCGAGTTGGCCACCAGCAGGGCTCAAGCATGGAGGGTCCCTTGAGAAAGTTAATCCAAATTAACCAGAGGTGCAAAGCGGATTTACCAGCTGTAATAAAGCATTCATCTTCAGATTTAGCTTAACTCTATTACGAGTGGAATTAAGCTATACTGAAATCAGGTCACTTTAATTCTGAATAATAACATGCGCACAAGAGTTTGATGGGGTGTAACTAATCCGTTTAAAGCTAATTCAGATTCCAGGTTTGTCCCCCTACAGATGCGGCTATGCTGTATCTCGCAGTGTTACTTCAGCAGTAGAGCTGGCTGCAGGGAGTGGGTTCCTGCCCTGGCACAGCTCCTGCTTCCCGCATGCAGCTTAGTGCGGACGGAGGAACTGCGAGTTTGGGACAGAAGCTGGCCATAAATGCTGTTTTTCTGACAAAGCAGATAGGAGCACTCAGGCCTGCCAGTGGCACTGTCCTCAAGCAATGTGAAGCACCACGCAACACGATACAGCTGTGCTGGAAGAATGCAAGCCCACGCTGTGCGGAGGCTGCGGGCTTGGCTGCAAAGCTCGCTGCTTCCCTGCTCGCTGGGGGCGATGATGGCCCCAGTGTGAACAGGATCCCTGTGACAGCACCAGAAGTCAGATTCCTGCGATGAGTCGCTTAGCGGAGATATCAAAACGGCTGTGATTTCCACGCATGCGGTTCGAGGCGGAGGAGCTTGTGAGGAGGAATTCAGTGCCACCCAAGCTGGCTCCATGGAGGAGACCACGACTGCTCTGGGTCCTGCTGTTTGTGCAGCATAGAGCTGTGATCCTAAAGGGGTAGGAAGCTTAGCCTGGTCCCTGTCAGAAGTTCACAGTGAGCTCCTTTGGCATTTGCTTAGCCCTTCTTCAGCCCTAATCGCAATTTTAAGGTGCAAGAATTTCGCGGTAGATGAGGCCTATAACCTGCAGCACAGCGCTTGGACTGCTGTGCGGGCTTGCTCCACTGGCAGGCACATTTTGGAGCTGACTGTTTGGGCAGAGCAAGACTCACCCCTCTAGCTCCCATCTCTTTCCCTGGACGTTGGTCCACGTCCGACCCATTTGCAGCACAGTGTCACGGCCCCTCTCCAGCTCCATGCGATGCAGCTGGGATGCCTAGGTTGCTGTGTGTCATGCATGATGACAGCTGCCACAGCAAGCTGTCAAGGAAGACCTCTGCATTGTAAGGACCCTGCTTGGCAGCACACCCCCTGGGCAGCTCAGCACCATGGTCCCTTTTCACCTTGTGCTCTGCCTGCCCCAGACCTGCATGGCAATAAGTATGGGAAAGGAGCAGTCCCTACCACACCTTTGTGCCGACCCTCTCCATCAAACTGGAGGTTACTGAGCAATGGAGTTTGGAGATAAAACTAGCCCAGTTTGAAGTAGCTTTCTCAGCTGAAATCTGTTCGTCTGCCAGGTAGACAGATGGCAATACCTTCTCTGCATCTGCAGCACACAGTGCTCGAGGAACTTCTGTGTCCTTGCTGTGCAGGCCATATTGGAAGATGTCCTGGTGCCCTCAGCAATCTCTCCTGCACTCCTGGAGAGGGAGAAAAGGGGTCACTGTGGAAGCAACAAGGTTTATCTTGGACTCTGATGGGGGTTTTTTTGGTTCTGAGGATAACGTAATGAATTTATACATCTTCCTAATTGGCAAGTATCATACAGGTATCTTAGCTCCCGCTCTCCAGAGAAGGGAACACACATAAGGGTTTAAGAGGTTGGATCTTAACCTCAGATTGTGAAACCTCATGTTGCTGCCTTAGCAAGACCTCATTTCAATAGACAGAATCAAGAAGAAAATATGAGGGCTTCGTACGTCACCTCTGTCAGTATATTGCATGTAAAAAATAAAAAGGCAGAAAATACGCTGGTGGTGGGATTTTAGAAAGTTTCTTCATATGGATTGAAAAGAGCAGCCTTTCAAAATCCTAACTGCAAGGAAATTTCCCCATTCTTCTTCACTTCAGAGATGCACACATGTTTTTATCACCCTATTGAACAAATACTCTGATACTCATCAACAACATGCAGAGACTTACCCATGTGGATTGAGCCAGGAGCCTTAAATAAGTCAACGTACAATTCTTTTTTACATTGTAAACTCTAAAAACTAGTAAAACTTTTCATTGTCAAGATAGCTAAGACGTATCTGAGGCTGATGCATGCAAAAAAACATGTAATGACTCAAGCTTGGACTTTTTATATCCACTAGGAATAGCTAAAATATGTCTCAGCATCAGATGCTGTAAATCTCTGCTGGAAGAAGGCCACAGAAATCACAGGTGAGTCATTTCTCTAGTTCTGCACCTCCATGGATGCTGAAACATCCATGCGGGTAGCCAAACTGCCATGAGAAATCAACACTCACATTCTCCCAGGCATGATCATCCATAAGATCAGAGCTCAGTCTGTCTGACACAACCAGAGTAGACAAGATGTGCCTTGCTTTCTCCCATGTGAGCTATGAAAGATGCAGGAAGTTTCCTCATATTGGGCATTTAATTTATTGATGCAAAGTGTACAGCTAAAAATAAGTAATATTGCTAATTGTTGTCATCCCAGTTACAATCAGTTAATTCTTATCATAGTCACATCAGTAACACCATTGGGAAATCTACTTACATTGTTGTCTCAGGCTAGGGAAAAGAAAAGAATTACGATGAACGCTTAAGAAATGTGAGACTTTGGTTCATTGAATTATGTCATTAAAGATGCCTTGTGTTGTAAATATGCCACTAAAGGAGACCTTCAGAATCTAAGGAGTTTGCCACAAGGTCGTCCAGCCTTTCAAAGGCTGGGAGATTAGGTGCCAGGTTTCACTCCTGGCACTCCATGCTTTAAATACCAGCTGGTAGAGAGCATGTGAGGAGCTGTTTGGCTTTTAGATGTGTATGTTGCACTGATTTTGCTCTCTGTTACTCCCAAACCCAGAGAGAGTCAACAAAAAAGACAGTGGGCTAGGCAGAGCTGCCTGGTATGTCAGACTTCACCTGACGGCCACCAACAGATCTTTTCTGAACTAGACAGTAGGACCAGAAATGCCTGAAGAACTGAATACATTTTCTTGATATAGAAAAGCAATTTCCAGAAAACAAAACCACCTTTGAAAATCATAAAATGGTCAGGTCAAATTTCTGTACTAGGTAAGTAATAAAAAATTGAAAAGAATATGTATTTTGCAATCATATTCAATAAACAACTGAAAATAGTCTGAATTTCTACCCTAGAGGTTAAGAATCATTCACACAGAACTTGACTGGTGTCATCGCTATTACTTTTCAGAGGAAAGTCTAGAAACATATTTTCTTTAAAATCACATTCCTTTTTAAAATTACATTTACCTTTTTTGTTTTTTGTTTTTTTGTTTTTTTTTTTTTTTCTTTTACGCAGCAAAACAACCTGCAAGTTGTATGTTAAGGAGCTTTCTTCTTCTACACATATATATTCTTAAAATAATGAGTAAAAGTGTGGCATTGTCTGCCTCTTTGGAGAATCACGGGAAGCTGCAGGGAGTGTTTACTGTGACTTGTAATAGTTAAAACGGTTTGGTTCTTAGGTTTTCAATGAAGTCTCTTCAAGACATTAAAATTGAAGATAAATGGGAATTAAAATACTATAAAAACCATTTTAATTAGCTTTAAAGTCTTGTCTTGCAAAAAAAATCTCTGCAATGGCAGCATCACTTTACTAATCCCCCAGTAACTGCATCTTCTAGCCTGGCTGGAAAATGAACATCTAATGTTAAAAAAAAAAAAAAAAAGAATTTATGTAAAAATCTGTACCAAACTAAACCAAAATCTTAAGACCTTACAAATAAAATGGAAAGAAATGAGAAATGAACAGAAGTTCCTTTTCTCATCTTTAACTCACTAGTACAGACATGCTTATGTTTTGGAAAAGGGCCGTTATTATGTCCAGATTGATTTGTACCTCTCTAGTTGCAATTTTTGTCATAGGTAAGAAGTGATAGGATTTGGTTCACCTCCCTCTTCAGTTCAGATGTTACTGCCCCCATCTCACTCTCACCTATTCAGAGAAGGAATGTCATGTACAGCATGCTATTATTTTTTGTTCAAGTGAAAGAACATGTTATTTATAAAACATACTCACTTTTCCACACCTAAAGGGCAAAACTGAGCCTTTTGACTTTCCACCTCCCCAGATGTGAAATTCCAGATCAGACACCAGCCTAGAACAACCTTTTTTATGGGCCATCTCTTCACCTCTCTTCCATTCCTTTTCGCTGCCAATAAATTGCATGAAAAGCAGTTCTGGCTGTCTGAGGACTCTGCCTCGGAAAGAGCGCAGCAAGTCTTGAGTGGCCTGTGACTTCTTAGTGTTTCTTGGTGTAGAAAGATTTAACATCAATAAGGAAAAATAAGAAGAATAAACAGATAAGCTTTTTCCAATTTATAGGGCAGTCTGATAAAGGAACAAGTTAAACCTGATCACAGCCCCCCCCCCCCCTCCCCCTCCCCCGAGGCCCC